>JARUHE010343144.1:0-10380 GCA_031471125.1 Archaeomysis grebnitzkii | reverse complement strand
AACCTATGTGCCAATTTTCAGGAAAATCGAAGAGGTGAGGGTGTTATGCTTTGGGTGATTTGTCCTGGAATTGCCCATAGAACACAATGCTATTTAAAATTGATAGAGCAATCCGATAGATTTAAAAAAAAATAACTAAATCCAGAATTGGGTCTTTGTTCATAAGAGGAAATCAAACTACACATAGTTAAGTTCAAGGAAGTGCTATATGTCAACTACATACCCTCAAGATACACACCACTTGATCTGAGTAGTAGCATTATGGGTGATATGGTAAATGAGGATAAGATTCAAACAGTTCAATTAGACCCACAACATAAAAGCCTAATTAACAAAAGTAGCTTTACTGTTCAATAACTATATCACAGAACCATATTTTTATACATTCGTGTTAGACATTTCCTTATATATAGAAGTAAAAACATACCTAATTATAGTAACAGATTAACACTAACCATTTCAATATATTCATACATATGTACCTGTATAAATATATTGAAAAAATCAACTAACTTGTTTTGTATCACTGGTGTTACATAATACGGAGTAGGTGATCAGCATTATGTATCCTATGTGTAAAAAAAAATTGTTAAAGTATTAAATGCTTACCTGTTATATGCGCTTTAAGATCACCTCTCCGGGTTGACCTGTAAGGACAGTGAGGACAAAAGTAAGGCTTGAAAAGGCTGTGTTTCCCTTTGATGTGAATGGTGAGGTCGCTTTTTCTATTACTACGATAATCACAATGTGGACAAGCAACTCGTTTTTCATACATGTGTTGCATATTAGTGTGAAGGACCAGCTCGTGCTTCTTTCGGCAGCTGAAGTTACAGTGCGAACAATTGTATTTCATAATTTGATGTTCAGTCTGTAGATGAGAGAGGACTCGATTCCTACGTGCCGACGTAAAGGAGCAATAGTCACACTTGTGGTATGAATTGTCCATGTGGTATCGGTTGATGTGCTTGAGGAGGTAGTCTGTACTGCCTTTGCGGGACTTGTAGGGACAGTGAGGACACTGCAATGACAGGTCGACCTCTGTGTGCAGCAACAGAATATGATCCCGTAGTGCCCTTGCATTCCGAGGCACGTGGCTGCAATAATCACATTTCTTCAGTTGGTGTTCATCGAGCTTTGCATCTACTACCAAACTCCCATCAGTAGAAAACAATTCTATTTGATTTTCCTGGAAAATTAAATTTTTAATGTTTTAATGAACCAGTAATGGGTAAACTGGGTGGCTAATATGGGTCATCATTTTTCATTTAATTTATCTATATACATAAAGCAGTCTCTCTCGTGCACACATGCGTGTGTCTGTGTGTGTAACTTGAAAGTGAAGGCAACTTGTATACCAGAAAGGAAGCTGATGGAGTAGATATCTAGTCACTTAGGGGTCTCCCATAGAGGTCCAAAATGAAGGTGATTGAATAGTTACCTCTGCTTGATAACATTAGGAGAGATAGGTTGAGGTGTTTTGTGGAATGTAAATTTAGTTGGTGGTGTGGGTAAAGTGGTGAATTTGTGTTGTCCAGTCTATGTTAGTATGTGTATATTTAGGTGTGGGTCATGTTTATATCTAATTTCTGGATAGAGTAACTTTTGATGGATCTGTTTCTGGTGATTGTGTTGTATAGTTATTTCATGTTGGGTTACATCTATTGTGTTTTATCACATGGTGCTCTATAATTGAAAACAAAAAATTCAATGAAACATCCCTAATCTGAAAAAGCATGTGTAGATCAAGAGCAACAACTTTTGCCTCATCTGAAAACTAAATTAGTTTGAATTTGCCAATATCTCTTACCGACAAAAGAGTTTTTGTTCTTAATAATTAAATGAAAAGAGTGATAGAAAATAACTCACCAAACTCGTTATATCTTCCATGATACTGTCGCAATGAACAACAAATCCTTCATCTATATTTTCAATCTCGACTTTGATTTTCTTTCCCTGAATTTCATCTATTTCTACTTCAACATCATTTGAGGAATCACTTTTCACAGTAGGAATTGAAAATCCATTGTGATCAAGTGGATAAAAGTCATAAGCCAGTCCATTTGTATCTTCCAAATGTGAATCATCCTGCTCTGTCTTTATTTCAATCTCTTCCACAACTTCCTCCTTAAAAACCACATGGTCCTGTCCAAACAACACTTCAGACTCAATAATTGTTAGATTCTGAAAAAATTAATCATATATTAAAACGGCAATGTATATGAGCATTCTCTTTAAAAAACGTAATAAAAGTTATTATTAATATTTAACAAAATCAACAAATCACTCATCTAAAAACTAATGCTTCATTGGTTTAAGTTAAAACCCTCTCCAATTGAGTACAGATGCTAAGGGTATCTTGGTTGCATTTCCTTATGGTGCAAATCACTATGTAATAGTAATCATAGTCTACAAAAAATAAAGCACTGAAGACAACTCATTGACTAATACCCAGCACTAAACAAAAGCTATGAAACTGTAATTATCATTATTTTTTTAAAGCACACCTCTAAGAGCAATCATAAGGTGCAGAGTAGACCACAATGATTTACAATCAACAAATGGATGGGGAAAAGAATTTCAAAATAATCTATCAAACAAGTTCCCACTTTTAACGTTCAGTAAAATTTATAAATCCATACATGTTCAAAAAAAAATCTGTAAAATAAACATTACAAAAACTCGGTAAAATAAAAATTTAAGAAAAATACTTTGGCAAAAATGTACTAATTGCCAAGTGGTGTCTAACCAGAGATTTGAAAACCTAATATTTCAATAAATATGGCTTGGGCAATATTGTTCAGAATTAAAATTAATTAGAAAAAACAAAAGGATAAATTTTAAAATTGAGCAAATTTTTTCAAGTACTGAAAAATTTGTCTTCGCCCCAACAATAAGCAGTAGTTTATAAGAGGCTGCACTTTATTACAGCCTAACAAAAACATTAATCAGAGGTTAGTACAAGAAGCTGATGTCTTTCAGACAAAGATTAATAACAAATAACCATATATTTAGCTTGAAAAAAAAATTTAAACAAGGAAATATTGTATTTACTATTCAAATTGGGATGTTTGTAGGTCTTCATGTGCAAGACCACCCTAACAAAGCCCAAATTTCATAAATTCACCAAAATGAAAGAGAAACATATGAACCAAATAATTTAATTTTTCACACTACAACATATTTTACCTTTACCTCGTCACATGAAGCAAGATCAGATTCATCAGATGGGTCGTAAATGATGTATTCATCCCTATCCGTCATCTTCTCAATGTTTTTGGAGCCTCAAAACCAAATAAACCTGAAAAAAAATTTAGTTTATAAGAAGCTAATAGCCACATGTCATTTCATTCAATGAGACAAATGCTGCATTCTGGGTGAGATGAACCAATATGAACCTCACCACTACATCTCAGATTTGTATGCAGGGTTGTCATGCATAATTGATTGTAAAACATTTTATCCTTAATTTGAAAAATTTTAAAATTATGGCTGTGTTTGTCTTACAAAGATAGTTAAAACTTACAAGTAGCCAATACCTTGTACACAAATGGACATCTACTTTATATTTTTAGACTTGTTAACAATGAGATCTATCATTTAGGATATTTAAAATAATTAACTTTATTTCATTAAAGTTGTTGACTTTTTTATAAAAAAAAAAAAAAAAAAATTATATAACTATAAAAAGAAAATATTTAACTTTACTTGAAATAATGAATTACCAACTGGAGAGGTATTGTTAAATAGTGAAATCTAAATAGCAATTTCAAGAATATATGTAAATACAAAATAATTAAATATAAATTTTAGAATGCTTGTTAATATTTTATATAAATTTGATTATAGGTTAAATAATCTTATTCACCTACAATTTTTGAGTAAAAGAGGAAAAACAACTTTCATTTATGATATCCTGTCCTTTGGTATTCTTTTTTTGAAAATAATTTGATGACATTTTGAATCCATGGATCTTATAGGGTAAAGTGAGTAATTATCACCCATTTATCACCAATCAACTTTTTTAGAAAATTATCCAATCAAATAGCTATTTCAAGATAATCCATATCAAGTTGGTCGTCACTTTTCATGGTACTTCAAATGCAAGCAATTGCCAAAATTTTGGATAACATGTTCTCCTACAACTTGGTTGATAACAATCAGTGAGTGCTTCTCTGAAGACTATATCTTAAATATTTGACAAATAGGAACTTCACATAATTTTTCAAGCATGGTGTCAATTGTGAAACAGACAATGACTAAATACTAAATTTTAAGTTTTCAGGTTATACCATTAAATAATATTTTTAACAAACTTATGTTATGCAAAAACGTCTGTATATTTAAATTATGTAAAAAAAAACTTCGGTTAACCATGAATTTGATGTAATAATTGCAGAGTTCACAAAATAATAAAAAGGTCTATTATTTAAAGAAATATAAATTTGAGGAAAAAATAACCCCTAGGTCATTCCACCTTAAATCTCCAGTTCTTCCAATTGTTCTAAATAAACTATTATGTTCCTTCTCTGTTCTCTCAACTCTCATTTATAAATGTGAAAAATCAATTTCATGTTGAATTTTGTTCTGGAAGGTAATTTTTATTTTATAAATTTTTTTATAAATACATGCTATTTATAGAACTATTATGAAATGTAATTTTTTCTCTGTTTCGTATTTACTTAGATTTCATGAATTTAAACTCTCTTTAGGGACTTTAATCTTCATCTCCACCAATTTCAACCTTCATATTCGTTTAAAGCAGAGGTGTAAAAGGAGAAAAAAATTCTTTTTTCTGGGTCAATTGTTAGTGAACTTAAGGGTGGTTTGTGTTGAATTTGAGGGTACCTTTTTGTGACCATTTGAGGGATAAGGGGGATACGGGGAGTGAAGACCCCCCTCTAATGAAATATACACCTGTATGTATTAAAAAGACATTTGAGAAACA
Organism: Archaeomysis grebnitzkii; assembly: GCA_031471125.1. Lineage (NCBI taxonomy): Eukaryota > Metazoa > Arthropoda > Malacostraca > Mysida > Mysidae > Archaeomysis > Archaeomysis grebnitzkii. The sequence continues at coordinate 5,435 of JARUHE010343144.1, read as the reverse complement.
TTAACCATCAACTTGCTTTTTTTTATTATATATATAAGAAATACATATATTTAAAAAATCAATTAACACTTCCCTTCTGTTCAGCAGAACTTAAAGCCATGGTGTATTTTTTCAAAATTGCAGAAATAGGCCACTTCAAGCAGGGCAATGCTTTACAGCTACATTGCCACATGCTCCATAGGAATTACTATTGGATTGGACTATGTGGCACCCCTAAAGTATTGGCCTGACTTCAAGACAACTGTTGTGTAAGAGCCAAGAGGACAAAAATGGAAATCTCGAGCACAGAAAAACACTTATGAAAGTCTATGCCCATAGGAAAACAGGAAACAAATTTACGAGATCCATTAAAAAATGAAAATAATTTTCATTGGGAATCATGTGGTGTTATAAGGAATTAATTTCAAATACGGTTCTTATAAAAATAATCAAAATATACTTACATTTCTATGGTTTTTAAAGGACAATGAAATAGTGTTGCCTTTAGGTGTTATCTATCAGACTATCAGCAAAGAGTGGAAGACCCCTAGTCTATTTTTTGTTCAAAATTTTTGAGGCATATTGTCGAAATTGCTTTCTCCGAAATTACAATTTGTCGAAATGTCATTTTTCAAAAAATTCTCTGTTTGCAGTTACTACAAAATGATATTTCTTCAAATTAGTTTCTGAGAATAACATTTGGCTAAAATTATATTTCACCAAATGTATATTTCGCAGAAAACAAATAGCTAAATTGATATTTCTGATAAAGGAAGCGTTTTTAATGTAAATTAGAAATAATAAATATTTTATTTGTAGAAATATAAATCTGCCGAATTACTTTCTTTGAAATTTTATTTTAGTGAATTGTTTTCTTAGAAATATCAATTTGGAGAACTTCCAAAAATATACTTTTGGCAAAATGTCAATCTCAGAATTGCCTCTGTCGAAAATGGCCGCTTAGAGTTCGTCAGCTGGTACAATAAATTCAATTTTCTTATTTACTTTGAGCATTCTATTTTTTCTGTTCAATTTATTTAATTTTTTATTTATTTAATCAATTAACTTTATTATTTTTTCAATATGTCCATAGAAACACTTATTACCGTAAAATAGCACATCATTCAAGGCTATAACCATGATTTCATCATGCTTTCTTGACAATATAATAACAAAAATAACATGCCAGTATTATGTTAAACAGTGATCATATCCAACTTTTGATTCAAACAAATCACAAACAATGGATTCAATTTAGATAAATCAATTGAACCAAGAAAAGATGGACGAGATAATGTTAATTTACACGGTGATAAAATATTCAACAGCATTCAATCACCACACAGTCGTGCAGGAGCTCTATCACTTTAGTGCGATTTTTTAGAATTGCATTTTCAGAAATATCATTTTAGCGAATTGTTTTCTATGAAATATTATTTTAGCAAATTGGTTTATTAGAAATATTACTTTAATGAATTGGTTTCTTTGAAATGTACATTTACTGAATAATTCTAATTTTGTCTACAGCTATTTATTGTTAGTTAAATATACATAGCCAGAATTTTCTTACTCTCCATAGTTATTTCTAGCACTATTGGATGCAACTATATGATTGCACTAGTGTTAGCTATTAAGAATAAACAAGAAGAGCATATATAATTAATATTATTCATAGACTAGAAATATATGCTACAGACAATTTCTAATAAATAAGTCTTTTTTGTATTGTTCTTAATGGTTACAGTCAGATGCAGATGCAGATGCATATTTCTCTAGTCAAAATTAAAAATCCTTTGATTTACAGATGCGCTACATATCCGTGAATCATTTACTGTGTGGTATTAACTTTATCAGTATTTCGATTTTTAGGCAGAATGCCAAAAACTATTTTTCTATTTTAAAAAGTTTGTTTGTTTTTGATCATATTTAAATTTTTATTTCATAAAAAATAAATATATTTCACATAATTAAAAAGTTATTTTGGAATAAAACAACTATACATAAATCATTAACCTTGGTCTGGGATGAAAGCATGGTTTCATAAAAATCATCGTCACTGATAAAGTTGATATCACACAGTAAACAATTCACGGATGCGTAATGCATCTGTGAATCGACGAACTTGTAGTTTTGACTAGAGAAATAAGTATCCACATCTGCAGCCAACCGTAACCAATGACTATCCCTAACACGATCCAACGCAACCATTCAAACATTTATGAACAACTTTCACTTAATATTGCTAATAACTTACAATAACTGCAAAACTTTGTTACTTTTTTGATATAGTAAAAATTATGTAAAAGTATGGTAAATATAAAACACACCTAGAGAAATAGTTTTTACCAAAATGTTCATTTTTTTATCCTTAACAAAAAGTTTTAAATACACTTGTGGCTGAAATCTATGGTTCACTTGTAATAATAGAAAATAGATATGCTTATTTCAGATGTCGTAAACCACATTTGAAATTTCCCGCCAACTCTTGAAGTATGTCTAGATATCCTTCCTCTGAGGTAAGCAGTTTGTGGAGATGGAAGCATGTCCGGTCTAGAGTTAGAAAACTGCAATAGCTGCTCCTCAACAGTATTTAAATTAGTGGCCCAGGTAAATTATAATAATGAAATGGCAATTGAAACTATACTTAAAATAGGTAAATTATAATAATGAAATGGCAATTGAAACTATACTTAAAATTAGGTAAATTATAATAATGAAATGGCAATTGAAACTATACTTAAAATTCTCGCTAAAATTAGGTAAATTATAATAATGAAATGGCAATTGAAACTATACTTAAAATTTATCGCTAAAATTAGGTAAATTATAATAATGAAATAGCAATTGAAACTATACTTAAAATTTCTCGCTAAAATTAGGTAAATTATAATAATGAAATGGCAATTGAAACTATACTTAAAATTTCTCGCTAAAATTAGGTAAATTATAATAATGAAATGGAAATTGAAACTATACTTAAAATTTCTCGCTAAAATTAGGTAAATTATAATAATGAAATGGCAATTGAAACTATGCTTAAAATTTCTCGCTAAAATTAGGTAAATTATAATAATGAAATGGCAATTGAAACTATACTTAAAATTTCTCGCCAGCTCAAACAGTATCTGTACTACTCCGTAGAGAGCGTCTCTTGCTTTGGCGACTTTCATCAGTTGGCTTACAGCTGTGAAAATGAAAACATTTCTGGTCTAGTGTGAGAAACTGCAATGGCCACCAAAACCATTTGAGGAGCAAAGTCAGGTTAGATTTTGTTTGATGGGTCACAATAATGCGAAACTTTCCTTAAATACTGAAATATTGCTTGAGTATGGCATGCTCCCAATTTCTGTGCAAAATAATATTTTCCTAAAGAGTTTGATGTGTTTTAAACGAATATGAAGGTTAAAGTTGGCGGAAATGAAGATTAAAAGTCCCTAAAGAGAGTTTAAATTTTCGAGAACCTTAGTGGTTTTTTGAACTAATTTAGTAGTTTTAGCAACTTTTCCTAACTGTTTTAGTGTGTTTTAATGAAATTGAAAATCAGAAATTTGGCTAATTCCAGTAACTTGAGTGGGAGGAGGTGAAAATTTAAACTTTCTTTATGGACTTTCATCTTCATTTGCGCCATATTCTTTAGGAAAAAATATTTTGCATGTGGAAATGTAGTTTTCTGCTGTCCTTGATGTTAACCAAAAGTATTCTCAACTTGAAGCATAAGCATCTTATTTATCCAAGTTATTTTGCAATTCTTTTTTCAGTCAGATATTGGTGAACTTGAAACAAAGGTCATGCTGGTTTAAACCTTTATTTATATTGTCCGCAATGTTAAAACGAAGAAGGAAGTGTCCATATGTTTCTAAGTAGCCAGATGTAAAGTTGTAAGAAAATCAGTTGTTTGTTATTTTTATTAAATAAATTATTAAAAAATTCTTTAATGATGAAAATGTAGTGTTAATAAGCCTGTGACTAAACTAGTATTAATTCACTATCAAAAATATTATGTCAAGTTAGTTAATTTGGGCCCTGAGTTTGTGAATTTGACACTTAATTTCTCCAAATTTGAAATTTAGGCAGAAGGGTTGTTTGAGGTATGTAACATTTCAGAGCTTGCTTCAATACAGAATTATAAAATTGTTTTTGTGTGATGTTGTATGTTTACTACATCTCGTATAGGATAAATAATGTACGAGACATAACAACAATCTATAATAGCAGTAGCATAGTCGCGATAACATTTCTTCCATTGGTTATGCCAGTTTGATAAATAAAGATACTCCCATAAATGATTGTGTGCCTACTGATCTTTACATAGTTTTCAATATTTGAAGAACATTTAATTGTGATCAATATGAGATAAAATGTTTATATAGTTTTTTTTTTATTTAAAAAAACATTGTAGTTTGAAAATGCAGTTTCTGAGTTAAGGAGATTCATTGAAAGCTATGACGTAATAAACATTAAGACAGAGGTTGCCATGTAATATTTTTGTTCAGTTTAGTAAGGTATGATTTTCATATGGAGAAGGTTTACAAGTTATTTTGTTGCAAGATTGTCAGTATAAGTAAATTTATGAATTATCAAAATTTCATTTTCTTCAGGACGCAAAAAAAAAGGACTCGTTTTACACTATGCACACTCCAATAATAAATCCCATAGAGCATGTGGCAAACATGGCTCTAAAGCATTGCCCTGAGCCCATTTCTGCAATAAATACTGAAAAAAAGGATAAAAGTGTTCCACACTCCCATCTCCCAAAGCCAAAATTTAGAAAATTGACAACCTGTTGGAATTCACAAGCATACAAGGTGCTGATTTTCAGCATAAATTAGTCGATTGATAAAATATCCCCAACTTTAGAAATGTTTCTACTCAACTTTATTATATTTTTTCTGAATGTTTTTAATCAATTTCTATAGGAGCAATCATCTTCTATCATTTTCCAAAAAAATAAATTTGGTATTTCCATTTTTCATTAGTAAAAAATATATTTTAAGTTAAGGATATTTTGTCAATCGACTAATTTATGCTGAAAATCAGCGTGTAATAAAACTGTTTATAAATAGAAGTTTTTAAAATAATTATGTCGAGACATAGTTGTTACTATTCCATCGTTGGCGGCGGCGGCGTTATCTTCGTCGTCCGGACATTCAACAAAAGGTTCAAGTTTTTATTTTCGTAATAACTTTTGTTTTTTAGTATTTTCCATTTTCAGATCTTAACAATCAATATGGTTACAATATAATGCAATGGAATTATTTTTATATAATTTTTACTTTTTTTCTTATTTTAGGTTAAAATAAGGAAAAATAACTTTTTAAATATTTCACATTAAACAAAAGGTTCAAGTTTTTATTTTCTTAATAACTTGGTTGTTTTTAGTATTTTTGCATCAAATTTTCAGAACTGAACAATCAATATGCTTACAATATAATGCAATAGATTTCTTTTTAGATAAT
>JARUHE010343133.1:0-10380 GCA_031471125.1 Archaeomysis grebnitzkii | reverse complement strand
GACTGAAGGAGAAAATATGATTAAAATAAAGACTGAAGAAAAAACATAATTAAAATAAAGACTGAAGGAGAAAATATGATTAAAATAAAGACTGAAGAAAAAACATAATTAAAATAAAGACTGAAGGAGAAAATATAATTAAAATAAAGAGTGAAGAAAAAACATAATTAAAATAAAAACTGAAGGAGAAAATATAATTAAAATAAAGGTTGAAGGCAAAAATAAAATTAAAAGAAAATAAATAATAAATAAATTTATATAAAAATATAATATGACAACTTATAAAAAAGCTGATATTTAATCACTTAAATTTTTTGATTTTAATTTTAATGAAAAATATTAAAAGGTTAATATTAATTAATCTGCCAATGAATATCAAAATAAAATGTTTCGCAAAAATGAAATAGAAAAAATATATTTTTTTAAGCAGTAAAGATTTTTTATGTTTATAAAGATTAATTAAATTGTTTTCTACTTTTATTCAACATTTTTATTTCTATTTTTATAGTTTTTATTCGAAACTATTCATTCAATTTGATTTGACTTTTTTAGCGGACTTTCTTTTAATCTTTTAACAAAGTGATTAATTTTGTATCTTTTTAAACGGTTTATTTAAAAAAATAGAATCTTGTTTAATTAATGGAATTATAAGAACTGTTTTTTTTGACAAATTTGTTGTTGTTTATTAAAATCATATTTTACATATGTAAAAATGTAAAGAGTAATTATAATTATTTACTATTTAGCATTTTATTTAATTTAGTATTTAGTATAGTATTTATATTCGTATTTATGCTTTAGATCTATATGTATATATGGGAGTTGTGTGTGTGTGTGTGTGTTTGTTTATATGTCTGAAACATAGCAGAAAAACGATACAACCAACATTTGCTATACAGAAAAAATAAGCCTCGGTGAAATTGGGACAAGCTGCTTAACAAGACAACCGAGTAACCTTTATTTCAGATTTTTTATATGCATACACACATGACCGACAAAACAATAAGTTACCAATTTCGCGTACCCTACGGAGGTGTAAGGGACTTCAACAGTTTTTTTAAGGATTTATAATTCAAAGGATTTGATTTCGTAATTATTTATGCATTTGAGCGCTACAACGAACACATACTATAGGACATTCATAAATTCCTGTGGAAATGGACCGCTTTTTTTATCAAAAATATATTGTCAATGACAAACATGTGTTGTATATATGCAACACTAGGCTGTAATGGTTAATGTGTTTTGGACGTTCAATGGAGCTATTTGCTACCACAGACAACAGTAGTTTTATTATATAAATTTCGTTGCTTAATAGTTTAATTGTGAATCTAAAATATATCTTAAAGATTAACATTTCTTAATTAAAATTGTTTTAATCAATATAAATTTTCAACTCAAAAAAACTCATAATTAAAAAAAGTCCAAAATAAAAAATAAACCAATAAACATACAAAAATTAAACAAACAAACAAACAAATAAACAAAGAAAAACAACTTAAAAAACAAACAAATTAAAAAATATAAAAAAAGCGAAAAAACAAATGAACACATAATGTATTAAATAACCAAAGAAATAAACAAATATAGAAATAAACAAACATAAACAACTAAGTAAATAAACACACACCAATAAACAATTACACGAAGAAACAAATAAACAAGCAATTGAACTCAAAAATACATAAAATTGATAAAAAAACACAAATCATCAAACAAAACTAATAAACAAATATTCAAACAATTGAACATATAAAAACACACACAAAGACACGCATATAAACAAATACACAAACAGTTAAACAAAAAATACACAACATGTACAATGAACAAGAAACACAAAAACGCAACATGTAAAATAAACAAATAAATACATAAACAAACAGACAAACAAGTATACAAACAAATACACAGCATATCACTTAAAAAACAAGTAAAAAAAAGAAACACAAACACGATGAAACAAACAAACACACAACATATACAATAAAAAAACCCACACAATTGTAAATAAACAAACACGCAAGTAGTTAAACAAACAAGAACTCAACATATAAAATAAACAGACAAATAAATAAATAAACAGGCAAACAATTAAACAAAGAAACATACAACATATAAAATAAACAAACAAATAAATAAAATAAATACGCAAATAATTTAACAAACAAACAAATAAACAAACGCGCAAATAATTAAATAAACAAACACAAAACATATAATGAATAAACAAACAAATGAAGAAACGCTCAAATAAATAAACAAACAAACACACAACATATAAAACAAACAAAAATATAAATAAACAAACAAACAAATAATTAAACAAACAAACACACAACATATAGAATAAAAAAAAATACTGTGAATAAGCAAACACGCAAGTAGTTAAAGAAACAAACACTCAACATATAAAATAAACAGACAAATAAATAAACAAACACGCAAATAATTAAACAAAGAAACACACAACATATAAAATAAACAAACAAATAAATAAATAAACACGCAAATAATTAAACAAACAAACACACAACATATAAAATAAACAGACAAATAAATAAATAAACACGCAAATAATTAAACAAAGAAACACACAACATATAAAATTAAAACACAAACAAATAAATAAACACGCAAATAATTAAACAAACAAGCACTCAACATATCAAAAAAATAAACAAATAAATGAACATACGCTCAAATAAATAAACAAACAAACGCACAACATATAACATAAACAAACAAGCAAATAAACTAAGAAACACACAATTAAACAAACAGACACACAACATATGAAATAAACAAACAAACACATAAACAAATATACAAACAATTAATCAAACAAATACACAACATAAAAAATAAACAAACAAATAAATAAACAAACACACAACCAATCAAACACATAAACAAACAAACATACAAACCATTAAAAAACAAATAAACAAAAACACAAACAATTAAACAAATAATTGAACAAAAAAACAAACAATTAAACAAACAAATATAAAAACAAACAACCAATTAAACAAATAAATAAGCAAACACACAAACCATTAAACAAACAAAATAAACAAACACAACAAAACTAAACAAACAAATAAACAAACACACAAACAATTAAACAAATAAATAAACAAACACACAAACAATTAAACAATTAAATATACAAACACACAAACAATTGAACAAACAAAGAAACAAACACACAAACATTTAAAAAACAAATATACAAACAAACAAACAATTGAACAAATACATATACAAACAAACAAAAACAAACAAATTTAAATAAACAATTACATAAACAATTAAACAAACAAATAAAAAACACACAACCAATTAAACAAATAAATAAACAAACACACAAACACTTAAGCAAATAAATAAACAAACACACAAGCAATTAAACAAATAAATAAACAACCCCACAACCAATTAAACAAATAAATAAACAAACACACAAACAATTAAACAAATAAATATATAAACACACAAACAATTAAACAAATACGTATACAAACACACAAATAATTAAACAAATAAATAAACAAACACACAACCAATTTAATAAACAAATAAACAAACAAACAAGCAAACACACAACCAATTTGACAAATAAATAAACAAACACACAAACAATTAAACAAATAAATATATAAACACACACAATATTAAACAAATAAATAAACAAACACACAAACAATTGAACAAATAAATAAACAAACACACAACCAACTAAACAAAAAAATAAACTAACACAGAACCAATTAAACAAATAAATAAACAAACACACAAACAATTGAACAAATAAATAAACAAACACAACCAATTAAACAAACAAACACACAAACAATTAAACACACAATTAAAAAAACACACAACCAAACAAAGAAACAAACGAACAAACAATTAAACAAACAAATAAACAAACAAACAAACAATTAAACAAACAAATACACAAACAAACAAAAATTCACCTGGAATTCATGGTCATCTTGGGTGAGTTTGAGATGATTTTTGAACGAGTAAGGAGGGACGCAGCCGTCCGCTTTACAGTCCAGGTTGCTGAGACTGCAAAAAAAAATGTTGAAGATTTAAAAAAAATCATTTTTTTGTACGTGACAATCAAAAAGTTGAAATAGGCCTATCGTTTAAGACTTGAAACACGTTTAAATATAATGAATAGTTATCAAAATTAATGGTAAGTTCCATAAAAGTTAACAATCAATATTCTTAATTCATGATTTATCTTACAGTTGAACATTTAATTATTTTATATCTAAATGTGTTTTGTTAAATTAAGTTAGAGTTAGCACTTAACACTTTAACCGTTTCCTATAACACCGGTGATACAGAAACGGTTAAAGTGTTAAGACCAATGTTTTTGACATACAATGTTCCCTTCATTAAAATCAATATATTGAGTAACTTTTGTAGGATACAAATGCATTTCTTCATTACAATTGAAATATTAAATATTAAATATTAATTATTAAATATTAAATATTAAATATTAAATATTAAATATTAAATATTAAATATTAAATATTAAATATTAAATATTAAATATTACCAATTTACTTTAGCTTAAACATTTGCAAGACATCCTTTAAATTTGCAATAGCGTAATATTAGATTACGTTCGATCAGCTTAAGCAAAGCTATGTGACTCGCAGTATTTATTTTTATATAAATCATAGTTATGTATGGCTTAATAAACATTTTTTGAATCTTCCATGTCATTCTAAAAATGAATCTATAAATTTTCAAACTACATTGGTATCACTGTTCTTTGATTTTAGTTTTTGTAAAACATTGTATATCTCTGTCATTATCAACATTGTATGTAAATATGTTTCTCAATTTTTGGTGTATATTCTGAAGGTGAATACAAAAACTTAAAAGCCAAACTAATAAATTGATATTAATGATCCTAAGCTTGTTTAAAAGCTAATTGAATGATCTTAATGATTTATTTGTGTGTGCACTGGACCAAGCAAAGACTACATAACTAAGATGTTCACCTACGCTTACATTTAATTAATGAAATGACGTGAATTTATATTGATAAATATACCGCTATCACATAATATACTGAATACAAAACTAAAACTAAATTTAAAAAAAATTCATATATATATATATATATATATTTTGTATAATCAATCCTAGTTAAGAAAAGTAAACTGTGATAAAAACAACAAATTATTGTTTAATTACTGTAAGTAATTGATATTGACATTTATTCTATCCCGGACATGTGGGAGATAGAATAACCTTATTTTCCCTTCCATATAGATTAATAAATAATTGTTTATTCGAATAAATGCCATTTGCAATACTCAAAATTAAATAATGACATGCATAATCACAACTTAATCTAGTATTTTCGGTCATATAATTTCTTACAATATTTTTGTAGAAAAAATATGTTCTAGAAACCTTTCTATCAAATAATTAAAACTAATATATATATTCAACAAAAGTGTATCATGCCTTAAAGATTAATGGTTTTAGATAACAATTATACATACTAAAAAATGGGAATATATTTATAAAGATTATCTGTTTTTTCCTGGAACATGTTAAGTATATTTAGAAATGGCCTAAAGTTATTAGGTCTTTCGTATATTGTTTTTCATTTTCTCCAGCTTCTCCAGTCAGAATTTATCCACAATTATATGTGTAATTATCTTACTTTATCATTGAAAATTATAGGATTTTTATGACTTTTTCCCATTGATAGTTATCATCATTTATTTTATGATCTCAACTACAATGTTAAAGAACAAATATGTTAACCGGATAATTTTGTGTTATATTAATCATTGTTTGAACTTAGCTAAATTATAATTGGAGATGTTTTTATTAATGAAGTTTATATGTTTTCATGAATTAAAATCACCCATAAAAAGTGTTATTTCAATTGGTTATTATACATATTTATCTAAAATAATGAACTACAAAGGGATAGTAATGATGTTTATAGATAACCATAGTATCGTATTGATAATAATAAATGATCCTACGAAAATATTTTGACCAGAACATCACATAAAGTTAAGTCATGTTTGGTAAAGCTATACATTTTTTTTTCTTTTTGGAGTCACTTGCTAACATTTGCATTAAATATAAATTAAAGTCTGTAAAAGATATGAAATAATGTCATTTTGAGCTATTAGTATTTGTAATAAAAAAATATCTTATAATGTGGTTTGACTTATCAGTCTTTTCAATCCATGCCTACAGTTTTTAGTATTACCGGCAAACAATTTCAAAACATTATTTACGTTATCAAATTTAATGTTAAATTTTGGAGAAATTTCTTTAATGTTTCATGCATCTTTAAAAATATGATTGTTGAATTCCATGGAGATGAGGATGGGGATGCCCCACTGACCTGTATATATATATATATATATATATATATATGGACTGGCCGAGGCGTCCAGCCAGGTGAAGATTTTTTGGAAATACGATGTTTCTTCTTCTTTTTGATTCATTGTTCAAGCGCATTCCTAAAAAAGTCGATCTAAAATATTTTAACTTCTGTTATTATTAAATTAGTAAATTATTGAGAAAAAAAGGATTAAATTCAACAACTTTAAAGGTTCTACTGATTGAGATAGAACCATTGAAGATAGGATTTTGAAATTTTCACAGGAAAGAGGGGGGACTTTTTCCCCATTTGTGACCATTTTTTGGAGTACTGTTTCAGCGAAGCGGACCCCCAATAATATTTGAGATAAAGCTTTGAAATTTTACCAACCTACTGCTCAATATGTCTATATAGAACAATCCCCCGTTCCAACTTTTTGATATGATTGATGGACGAAATGTTAAAATAAGTACAAAAAATATAATTTTTTGGTACATTTAATTATACATTTTTCAACCAGAACAGATATCCAAAATAACCCACGAAAAATGTTTTACTATTGAGTGATTATTATATTTTTTTGTAAATTTTAAAAATCGGTCCATAAATAAATAAGTCCGCTTCACTTTTAGCAAAAAATATAGTTTCTCAGAAAACGCAGTTAAGCTTTTGGGTCCAATACACACCAAAACAAAAATTACTTACAATTTTCTGACCATTTGGATTTTCCATACAAATTATATACCAATCGACGAAAGAAAATCACATTTTCTGATTGATGGTATAAAAAACTAAAAAAGTGATTTTGACCAACGTATTTACTTTATTTTCAAATATCACTTTGTGTTCAAATAGGTCAAATCAACATATGCTATCAAAAAATAGTTTTTTGTTTACAAAGTTTTTTTGAAACGGTACTTTAAAGTTCAGTTTGGTAATCGATCACATTTTTAGGATAATCTACATAATTTGCTTTTCTGCCTTTTATATCTTTATAACACCAAAATAATAATTAATTAACATAAATTTTAACTATAAAAAGGCATTATAGGTGGATATGAACAAGTTTCAATTATATTATAATAAAAAGTATACTGAAAAGTCCTGTTTTATATATAAAAGCTTATTTAGAATGATATAGTCTTTGAAAAAGCAAACTTTGCACCCAAACATATTGTTTTCAGGAATAAAATAATACGTCATAAAGGAAACAAATATTTGTTTATAACTAAATTTTACAAAAAATATATATATAAATATATAGGTATACGAGTATGAACTAACAGTAGGACTAGCTCGACATTTAGGTAAAATTAAAAACATAGCTAACATATAACTTAACATTTATAATTTTATCACAGTAACATATATTTGATCACATTCTAGACTATTACAAACTATTGTGCACTTTTTTAACTGGTTTCTCTTCATCTTGATAATAGCTATAATTATGAGTTTGTTATGTCGAATGAAATGTTTTGGAACAATTTATTTGTGATACACAATTTAACATTATATTTTCTACACTTGAAATTAGGTTTCGCTGAGCACACAGGATTGTTACATGTTTGCCTTGTATCAGCTTTTGGAAAATAATGTAAAACGTATGTTTATCGTCAATAGTTATATAAAAACGTATGTTTATTGTCAATAGCTATATAAAAACGTATGTTGATCGTCAATAGTTATATAAAACGTATGTTTTTCGTCAATAGATATATAAAAACGTATGTATATATCGTCAATAGTTATGTAAAAACGTATGTTTATCATCAATAGTTATAAAAAATATATGTTTATTGTCAATAGTTATTCAATGGGTTTGTAAGAAGCAAGTTGAAAAACGGTCATTTTGGGAAATGTTTGGTGGTTTTGTGAGAAAGAAGTTGTAAACGATCCATGAGAAGCATATGCCACACAATTAAGACTGTTAAGCATTAGAATAAAATAAAATAAAAAGAATAGAATGTTGTATTGTCCCAAATATAGCCTGTATATAAATACTAATTTACCAAACTAATAATCTTTATTATTAAACTATGCTATCACGGTTGCATTACTAATAATCATAAGTTGAAAAACAATTTAGTGATAATAGTGTGATAGTTTCAATTTTAAATTATTACTGATACAGCATGGCAAGCTGTACGTAGATATTAGTGTCCTGAAAATAGAAACTCGTGATAAGATTATAATTATTAGTATATGAAATGTAAGTAGATAACCTACATAACTCACTCTTTTGTCAAAGCTTCTGCTACATCAATATCGGTTCTTTATTTGAAGTTTGATTTCAGAAATGCACTCGCTTATGAGGTTTCATCTATTAAGTTTATTGCTTAGCTTTTATGTCCTTTGGTTTTGTACTGTTGAATTGATACATGTTTTTGAAATCTGAGAGTCTCATTTTGTAACACTGGTGTTACATACGATGGAGTAAGCCAGTATACTTATGTATCACCGGTGTTACAGGAAACGGTTAAAGTGTTAAAATAACGGACTAATGTATGTCAGATAATATAAAATAGTCCTTGCAAGGTTGAAATTACATAAAAGTAAAGATAGCGTACATTAAAAGTGATAGACCGTATATATAATATAAGTTTAAAGGAAAGACAAATCTAGTACTAAAAAATATTTATCCAATCTTAGGGATCTTTACGACAATGCCGCACTTTAGTATATACCCGCTGGATTATCTAAACACAGTACTGGAAGTAAACAGAAATAACGTTTCAAAATGGCGGTTAGTGGATTCCAGATTATGTAAATATTCTACAACAAAAACGTCGCGGCCAGTCCATATATATACAGCTCAGCTGGATGCCCCTAAGGAAGCATGGCTGTTCCTACGTGACCCCCTTTGTCAGCTGTTGTACACATTTCTTGGAATGGCTGAGGTTTACCTTAATCAGAATTTCATCAACATCTAGGCAGTCATAAATTGATTATGAGTCTAACTATAATTCAGTTGTTCAGTTTTTGATGGTGTTTTTTTTAAAAAGGGCAACTGCCCAAACAAAGCCTTCTACGTTTGAGAATAACATCAAATCGCAAAACTAAGCTCTTTTTCATGATAAATTTGTGTTTGTTATCACCGACCTGATATTATAAAAATTATAGACAAATTGAGTACTTTGTGTACGTTTCCACATTGTATAAAGATAAATAAATCGTCAATATCATCTTTGAGATATCAATTGATGTATAGAAATGTGTTTTTAACTTCTCCTTTCTTATTCTTGTGATTAAGTTTCGCAAAGTTGAATAAATACAATTATTTAAGAGAAGGTTGACATTTTTTTTGCTAAAAAATACTTAATGCTGTTACCATAATTTACAAAAATATCATCTTAAAGCGGGTCAAAATTAGATAAAACCATAAATTTTATTTAAACCTGTTTTTCTCAATCTTTTTTAAGCTTGCATAAAGAACAAACTATATAAGAACATTTAAAGGTATTTTTTTTTGTTAAAACAACTTCACCAATAGTGTGTTTAAATTATCATTACAGAAAAGTATAAAACTTGGTTTTACGATAAATCGCCAAGAAATTAATAGTCTCCAGTTTTTATGGCACATTACGTGTATGTTATGAGGAGCATATAAATACGTTTCATAAATACAAACGGTTTTGTATGAATTTAAAGTCATGTAATATGCAAATGACCACTTTTGTTTATTTTTCAGTTTCAACATTCCTACTTTTATTTGAAACTTTTGTCTAAGTGAGTATATTCACAGTAAATTATAGTTCATGATATAAAATGATATATCACAACATATTATTAACACTTTTCAACAAAAGTTATAAACAATATCAAACTAATAAAATTCCTTTAGAAAATAAACTTAACAGTTGTCTTCTAAGAAGTGAAAGATTTTTAGATCAAGTTTTACTTTTATGATGTACAATGTAATTGTGAAAGACTTTTGTAGTTTTGAAGATGTTTTTGTACATACTGTATACATTTACAAATGTCCATTATATACA
>JARUHE010343122.1:0-10380 GCA_031471125.1 Archaeomysis grebnitzkii | reverse complement strand
TATAAAAAGCATTAAATAATTAACATTTAAGGGTGATGAACTTCAAAGGCAATCAGACGAACTTGGTAGACTTACCCTAGTTATTATCATTTTTATTGTTATTATTAGGTTTTTAGAATCCATTACAAATGAACAATTCTTTCTCTATGCTCCTACATCTTAATCATTTGCCTTCTATGCCATGTATACTGTCCTCAACAGTGTTCTGAAAACTTAATGAAGAAGAAGAATTGGGAGGATATTAAACTGTAACACAATCGTGACTATTTAGGTTGCTATGCATAGGGTAAGTAGGGGAACGCAGTCTAACGACGCACGTGATTGGCACGGTCTCGAAAGTGTTGTGATTTGAACAACTTCTTACCCCGTTTCACAATCATTCGTTAAACAACACTTTGGCGACCGACATTTAAAAATTCATTAATATTTAATTAAACATTCTAGAAAGTTTTTCTTTCAGAAATTAACGTTAACTAAAAAATGCTCTACCAAGATATTTATTAGAAAATAAATTAAATGAAAATAACTTTAATAAATATATAGGCTATGATTTAACTTAATTTCACATTTCAGCCTTTTTTCACAACACTTTTGCGACCGTCATTAATAAATTCATTAGTAGTTTGTTAAGCACGCTAGAATGTTTTTGGACTGCATGTGCATTTGAAAATGATTCAGCAATACATTAGTATTAAAATAAATTTCATAAATATATATTTCAACTTAGCAAACTTTTCAAGTTTTTACTGTTTTTGCCTACTTTTCGAGACGGTATATATAAAATTCATTAAAATTTAAAATATTTACGGTAAATTAACTAACCCGATATAACCACCCACCCATACATCATGTATACACTGGGCCAGATCCGTTCTTGTTCTGGCAAATATGGCTGACCGTCGCATCCGGCAAACGGAACAGAGCAAAATTCGGCCCAGATGCATATGCCGGTTTTCAAACGAAACGTGTGTTCCAACTATAGCTCAATTCCGGTAGCCAGATCTGGGCCGGCCTATATTTGCACAACGGGCCATGTCCGGTTACCGGTCTTCAGTATCTTGTCATTTTTTCAATCATATTAGCCGGTTTTGAGCCACACTCATACCAGCTCAGCCATATTGAAACCGGTGTTGGACCTACTTTCAGCCAGTTTGGAGCCACATTGCAAACAGTGTTGGCCTATACTTTCGGTCAGCTTTGCACCACGTTAATTCAACATCATAACCAGTGGTGGACCATACGTTAGCCAGTTTCAATCCCCATTAAACTAGTTAGATACTGCAACCGTAGCCTATAGCTAAACCGTATTATAACCAGGCTTGGTAACCTGCATAATTTCTTAGAGAATTTCAAATACAGTATACCAAATACAAAAAATTGTGACGTAACTTTGAATGAACAATTATGTTTAAATTACAACCGTCAGTTAATGAATAAAAGTAATTTTTTAGTTTTATAATTTACCGCACTCAAGGCCTAAATATTCTATAACACAAAAGAAGAAGAATAAATTCCCCAGCTATGCATAAAAATATTTTTCTATGAAAGTTTATTGCAATAAATGATTATGATATTTATAAATAACATATATTTGTTAATTAACTTACAAAGGCATAATACCAACAAACAACTCAACTAAAAAGCAATGTAAACCGTCAAGTGCGGCACCAACGTTTGAACTATATATAAGGCAGCCATTGTTGACGTTCATAACAACAATAATTGACAAAATCTTAACATATGTCAGTGCGCACATCAGACTTCATCAGTGGCATGAGCAAAAGATCTCATGAGGTGATGAATCGTCTGTATGTAAACATAGCCTTGAGGGGTGATGTTATAAATACTTTTTACGTGTCGCTGTAACAGGCCGCATGTTAAGGAGAACCTCACTCTTCCCTTTGGATTGCTAACTAGCAGCTCAGTGGATAAGTAGTACATTCATAAACATTTTTAGTGGTTGGGGTAGTTTTAGACCATCGTCTCAATGATCCAATAGGGTAGAAGGACTTTAAACAGATCAACCAACCAACCAACAATAATTGAAGGGGTTCACTCATAAGTTGTCTGTATATAAACACAGCCTTAGAGGGGTGAGGTTTTTAAATACTTCTTGCGTGTCGCTGTAACAGGCCGCATGTCAAGAAGAACCTCACTTTTCCCTTTCGGTTGCTAGCTGGCAGCTCAGAGGATAGAAGGTGGTACATTCATATACATTTTTTAGTGGCTGGGGGTCGCCTTAGATCCTAGTTTCAATTATCCAATATGGTAGAAGGACTTTAAACAGATCAACCAACCAACCAACCAGAAACATGAGATAAAGCTCTATATTTGGCTGTTATTTATGTCATTGTCGTCGTTCGTACCAGTGTTTATTTTATTGGCATTTGAGAAATGTTTGTTTAGAATACAGTTTAGAGTTTTTCATTCAAATTAATTTTAAGGTTTTCCCTTATATAATTTATATTTTTTGCTAAAAGTGAAACGCCTACTTTGTATTATTGAGGTAGTTAAATATTGTTTAAACAAAATGTTGAAAATTTAATTCTAATTATTCTGTATTAAGATTATGATTTATAAGATTTGTTGGTTTTAACCCTCTACCGCTGTATGTCACAAAAATATAAATGCTTATAATAGGCAGAACATTAGTTGTATGAGCGCGAAGACTGAGGGGGAACATGTTACGGTTGTCGTACAAGCAGCCAAATTGGTTCCGATTATGATTGGGCAGCAGTTATCAACAAGTGACGCACATTGATGCTAAGTGTTCCGTCTCAGTAACATACATATTTTGTTGGACAAAGTTCAGAACAACCGGCATTTTTACATAGGCATTTATTTTCAAAACTACTTGGCAAATAATTGCAAAGTAGTGAAATATGATGTGAATATGATCATCCATGACGAAAATTATTAAAACAAAACAATACAAAAGTAGTTATAATCTGTAAATGAAGCTTATCACTGGCGTTTCAATTGATGTTTACAATTGACAAGCGTACCAGCTGTACTGGTTTTAATTGATGTATTGGTTCTAATAGGTGTTTGGCCACCGAAAACCGTTTGAGGAGCAAAGTCAGGTTATGTTTTGTTTGGTGGGTCACGATAATGCTAAACTTTCCTCAAATACTGCAATGTTCGTACAATTTTACATAACAGTGAAAAATCCACCGGTTTTTTTATTTCACATTCTTTTTTACTTAGAACAAAATGAAGAAATATATATTCTTACATTCTTAAAAACTTTTACTAAAAACTATTTTATTCAAAACTTACATTTTTGTAACTAATAACGTTTTTTATATGGTTATCCAAAGTTAAAACCTAGCTTTTTTATTTTTTATTTTAAAACAATGTTCACTAGAAATGAAATAAAGAACTTTTAATTACGAATAATCTGTTTTAAAAAGAAAACCTACAACACTTTATCTTTCATTAAATAATACTTTTTTGAAAATAACAAAATGTAAAATTTTCTATTTCTCGTCTATTTCCGATATGATAATAAAGTAAGGTATGATACCATCAATACGATAAATAAAACAAGGTATGATACCATCAATACTATCAATATAATAAATAAAACAATGTATAGTACCATCAATACAATAAATAAAACAAGGTATGATACCATCAACACAATAAACAAAACAAGGTATGATTCCATCAATACGATAAACAAAACAAGGTATGATACCATCATTACAATAAATCAAATAAGGTATAATATCATCAATACCATAAATAAAACAAGGTATGATAACATAAAGACAATAAATAAAACAAGGTATATGATACCATCAATACAATAAATAAAACAAGGTATGATACCATCAATATTATCAATATAATAAATAAAACAAGGTATAATACCATCAATACGATAAATAAAACAAGGTATATTACCATCAATACAATAAATAAAACAAGGTATAATACCAACAATATGATAAATAAAACAAGGTATAATACCACCAATATGATAATAAAACAAGGTATGAGACCATCATTACAATAAATTAAATAAGATATGATACCATCAATACAATATATAAAACAAGGTATGATAACATCAATACAATAAATAAAACAAGGTATGATACCATCAATACAATAAATAAAACAAGGTGTTATTCATTAATATAACAAATAAAACAAGGTATGATACCATCAATACAATAGATATATTTATTTCTTATGAAATAAAATCTTAAATACGATAAAAAACGAACGACATTTTAAAATAGAAAAATATTTTTGGAACGACTGATCAAATCTATCCACACCAAATGCGCCACGGATGCGTAAACCAGCTCGATATGCATCTATGGCTAAACAAATACGCATCCGCATCTGCATCCGACCGTAACCAATGTTGTTTGAAGTGTTATTATTAAGAAATAATTTAATAAAAACAACAACAAATTACTGATCACATAAATAAATACTTGGATGTTTCCTTCGTTTATTTATTTATGGTATTTGTACCAATTGTGTCAACAAAACAGAATACTTTATTTTAAGAAATTCACTAAAAATTCACTTTATGACGTATTTAGATAAATTTCGTATGTGATGAAAATAAAATGTTTGCTCTTTAATTTAATTTTACTTTCACAGCTGTTTAAAACATTTTTCTATGCATAAAAATACGGAATTAAAATGTACACATTCATTTCAATTGCGCCAACATGCGCGCGCAAGATCAACGTACTTTCATGAATTTATGATACAACGAATTTGATTTTCTCGTTAATGTTTCTTAAAATTCTTCCACCCACAATATGAATTAAAAATAATTTGAATCCTTAAGAATTATATGTTAATGAATATCATAAAACATTAGTGTTTCATAATAGTTTTAATTGACATGATGGATGCAAGAAATTTCAACTATTCTCAAGTTTGTTTCGTCCTAATATTTTTAATAAACATACAGCCTAGTTTGACTAAACCAGAATAGCGTATCTCCAAACCACACATAATGTATAAGCTAGCATATAATATATAAGTAAATAATGTCACTCAATTACATAAATGTTTCAGCTTTTCATTATATTTGTAGCTGAAACTCAAACTATTTGACATATACGCCTAGTCCTAATATATGGAAGTGTTTTCCGAACTAGTTTATATACTATTTATTGCTTTTACGAAGACTAATTATACTAGTTATATTAACTTGGGTGTCAGACACAAATGTCTATATGCTATTTCAAACTCGACTAAGTAAAAGTGATCAGTCAGCTTTTCATATTGGCCTATTTTCTGCAACTGATTATTATTTTACCCATGAGAAATAAACATATAATAATCGTCTTGTGTACTAAGAATGTTAGTTAGTATATACATATAAAATACATTTATATTTATATGTATATATATCAAATCCGTTCACATTTAACTACAGAAGTTTATGTTCTTCTCTTACATTTCTAGTTAAAACCCAAATAGACTTATTTTGTGCGATCACTAGTTCCTCCAACATACACATATATACGGTATATAAGGAGACCCCAAAAACCGTTTTCCACATGGGAAATGCGTTTTTCTTAAAGATTTTGACGTGCTTTCAACGAGTATGAAGTTAAATCATAACGCTTAGTACAAAATTATAACTGAGGGAAAACGGGTGTGGCTATGTGACGTCACCCTTATACAGGAAGAAGAGCCATAGCCTAATTGTAATGTATTCAACTGTTTCGTTTTTCTATTTTTTTTAGATGAACCATAGATTTCTGCACTAAGTTTATTTAACGTTTTTGCCAAGAATAAGAAAACAAACAATTTGGTAATAGTTCTATTTGTATAGACATGTTTTTGAATCTCCTTTGCCTTTACCTATTGGTTTAGTTATAATTACATACGAGTTGACAATAGCACAAGTCTCGCAGAGCTTAATCTATGTTATTTGAATATGAGTTACATCCCTTGTGCTATTGTCGATTCACATATAGTCAAGTATGTTCTTTTATATATATATATACATGTATATATATATATATATCAAAATCACTCCATTATAACTCATAACAGGTGCAGTAATTAGCACATTATTAGATCATTGCAAACACCGTTGGGCCGAAAAGTATACTTTTTTGGACCGATTTAGACCGATTCTGTACGATCATCTTGAATGCCAAGATTTTATAAATTAAATTGTTTCTTATAACTCAAACAGTATTTCTAATGTAAAAAAAAATTATATTTTTTAAACATAGGTTATATGGACCTAACCGATTTTAGTACGATTTTGGCCAGTTATTATGTATACTTTCAAAACTGTACAAAAGTATACGTTTTGTACGTTTTTTTCTTATTTAACAAAAAATCAATTATACATTATAATTAATGGATCAGCAAATAAAAAATCAGCGTCATCTGTGCTTTTGAAATATGCATAAGGCATATTTAGAATAGTAAATTTTGGGGTGTATACTGTACATTTCTTGGTCCAAAAATGGACAGAGAAAAAGTACAGTTTGTACTAATTGTTGTTTTATCTTACATCATTTTGGCGTGTTTTACTGTAATTATAGCTACAGCGCCATACCAATAACTGCAGTCATACTTTGTTAGCTATTATAACATATCTAAGTTATATAAATTAGGATATTTGAAAAATAAATTCAGTCTATAGCTACAATAACTTTATTTAATTAGAATGCTATATATATAGTTATATCGCCGCCGATGTAAATGGCAATTTTAAAATATCTACAAAATTACTGATTTAGATATCTAAGTTATTTATGATTTATTATAATTATAACTAAGTATAAAAAGTTATTTAATCAAAAACAAAATACCAACCAAAAAACTTCAAGTATAAAAATCAAATAATTGAAGAAATACGAGGAAAAACTACCAAAATTCTTTTCTGAATGCAGCTTCTTTATAGCCAAGTAACTAACGCGTTCGCATGTGAAACGAAATGTCTAGCGTTCGATTCTCCTACAAGGTAAGTGAAAAATTAAATTACAATTGATATTAATAATTATCAAATTAAATTAATGAATAGATAGGATAACACTGGCCTGCGAAGCTTCAAAGGTCAAGCATCTGATAATTGATTCTAGGGTAGTTTGCTACGTAGAATCCCAAAATCACACTCTTTTTGTTCAATTAGGTCACGTTTTCGAGATACAAGGCTGTAAAAATAATTGAAAACGCCACTTATACGTCACTCCCTGATAAAATTGCTGTTAAAATGAATAAACATTCGACCTTTCGATCATGTAGTCTGTATGTTCGTATATACATGTCTTGCTGCCATTCCAATTAAAACATCAACCCGAGAGAGGGAGTAGTGTGAAAGCCGTATCAGGTTATCCAATTTAATTTATGCATCAAAACTAAGGGTTTATTTCGACAAAACTGAGTTCATTGTACATTTAAATAACTTATCCCAACTTTTTACAAAAGAAAGTTAAGAAAATGTATTAACAAAAAAATAAATAGAATTAAATATTCTGGAAAAATAAACTACGTTTTGGAGTGAAAATTTCACAATGAAACAATTCGATTGTTTACCAAAAAAGAGGATTTTCTCATACCTTTTTATGTAATAAATATAATGAAAAACACCTGAATAAAAAATACATTTTTCAATGTACGCGCTACGTTTACCCCACGAATGAATTGACTTTACCAGAAAATATGAAATATTGTTTTGTATATTTTAAACGTTTTGAGTTGCTTATAAGAACTTTATGGTGTATTTCTTAACAATTTACCTAAGCATACGTTATTAGCTAACGAATAGTGTTTTATTTTTCAATATCCAATGAAAAATAATGAAAATACAAACGTTTCTATTTTGTAATATGGGTCACTCAGCAAAGTATGTGATACACGGCGTTCATGTCTTACTAGAAATATAAAAAAAAGTTGCTAGACGCTGAACAAAAAAACGAAAATTTATGAAAAGTTGCTAGACAGTTATTATGAAATCGTCGAACGTGTGACTAAAATAAGACATTTAAGAGGGTTGAATCTTCCTACGCCATTTAACC
The DNA here is from genome assembly GCA_031471125.1 of Archaeomysis grebnitzkii. Lineage (NCBI taxonomy): Eukaryota > Metazoa > Arthropoda > Malacostraca > Mysida > Mysidae > Archaeomysis > Archaeomysis grebnitzkii. The sequence continues at coordinate 2,362 of JARUHE010343122.1, read as the reverse complement.
CTATAACTTTCATTTTCGATCTCTTTTGTTTTTTATTCCCAATATTTTATTCTTTTTATCAGGAATTGTATCAGGGAGTGACGTATAAATGAAAACGCCATTTAGTCAATGCATTTTCAGTTTTCGTTTCGGTTTTAGCTTCCTGAAAGTGCATAAAAACATCATTAGGTATCAGTATTTGTTTCAGGGTGCTACAGTATCATTTTTATGCAAGAAAAACTTAGAATATGCTACCTGCAGCCCCGTTTTCCTTATACTTACTACTATACAAGGGCCAAAGGTCGCACTTCTCATATCTCAAAAACTAGACCTGATCGAAAGAAACGGGTGGCATTTTCGGATTCAGCGCACCAATAAACCTATAAATCAGTTGAAAAACCTTCAACCTTTGAAAAAATATTTTACACGCAGACCAGTGTTATTAGTTTTCACCTAATAATTAGTTTGTTTTTATTTATTTTTTGTTATTAAATACTGGAAGTTGAATTGGTTTTATCATTACTCATAAAACAATATATTTAGCTTTTTAAAAATCAAAAGTGTATGCTTATGTATATGGAATTTATCTATCAACATTACATAACCCGATCCGAGATGGACCCGTTTTCCCTCCGGTCTTCATCCGGCAAGACCAATTCTAATCGGACCCGTACCGAATCTGTTCCAGTGCTAACCCCAGAGTTGGACGGATGGATGGATGGAGAGCTAGATGGAGCCGGGACGGAACATACGATCGGTCCATTCCGGAACCGGCCCGCATCTGCCTTGCTGTCTGGGTTACCTCTGAAACATTATTCCTTATGTTTTTACTTTGCATTAAGTCTGTTGAAACAAGCAACTGCAACACAAGAAAACATTTTAATGCCATTAAGTGAACACATTACGAGCTCTGAAAATGTGCATGCACAAGAAAAATAAGCACCTCTGGTGGTATCTTCATGCAAACCTATCCAATTTACTGTGCGTTGCCAATCCATTAATATTGCGATCAGTCATTTTTCGTTACACACTTGTAATTTTAAACATTGTTCATTAGGTAACTCGTATAATATTATTTTAAAACACGAACAAAAAAATACTAAGGGTAAATCAGCCCAATTAACGTTATCATTACGTTCCAAGTGACTAATGGAAAATCGCAAAACATTTTATTGCACATACTTTGCCTCCCGTCAATAATGTTAACTGCCTAAGATACATGTGGCACGAATGGTCAAAGTCAGATTGACCCCGATCAATTCATATTTGACAGCGAACGCACCATTCGCTAAAAGGTGTTACAGATTATAAAGCGTTTTCGAACTAATTAGCGAGAAATTGCCATAGATGGATCAATTACCTACATCAATGCCTTTCGCTAGAATGTGGAAATAAAAATAAATTGGCTTAGGCTATCGGCTTTTATTAAATTAATTTGACCTCCATCTAAAATGTTATATGCCTAAATCTTACTAATCCAAAATTAATAAACGATTGCCCATCTTTCTATGTGTAAGTATTAGATTTGTTTTTCGTAATTTCGTAGCCTGGCTAAGTTTAAAATCTAAATGCAAATATTTTGTAATTGTGAAATGGTAACTTCAGCTTCAGAGACCAGAGTGTCATTTAACAGATTTTGGATTGTGTGACAACATTCCACATCCAAAATTTGGCCTAAATAGTACACACCCAAAATGAGCAGTTGATGACACCCTGCCAATCCTGGCATAGTGTGTAAAAAGAGCCAAAAATTGGTATTTTCCATCCAGTGTGCCAGAAAATGGCAAGTTTTTGTTGGACTCCAACCAGTGTATCAGAAGGGTCTTAAGAAATTTTGGAGAACATTTTTTATAACTCTTGGTCTTGGAGAGCATTTTTTGCTCAAAATCTTGTGCTAATGTTTTTAAAAATTTCATAAATTTGTGTATTTTTCATTAAAACTAGCCCTGCTGCACTTGTATCTGATGTATTCACACAAATGTTAATATCCAGTTGAAAAAAAGTATACCTTTGTTTATCATTAAAAAAGAGAAAAATAACTTAAAAACTTTAAAATTTGGGGAACATCTGATAAAACTTAATTTTCGGAGAACAAAAAAATTGTCCTCGTTTGCAAGGCGTTGCTTCAGCTGCCACCAACAGTGATTTCCAATAGTAATTCTAATGGAGTAATCACTAGAACGGCAGCTCAAGCAACGCCCTGCTCGTTTGAACTTTGACGTACTGACTCCAACTGTCCAACAACCCAATTTTTCAAGAGTGAACTCCATAGCAGGGTGTCATTTTTTTTATTTTGGGTTGTGGGAGCAATGTGCCAATTAAGGTCAATTAATTCAAGAACTCACTGAATTAATTTTTCAAAAAAGAACTCAAAAGGATTCAA
>JARUHE010343111.1:0-10381 GCA_031471125.1 Archaeomysis grebnitzkii | reverse complement strand
GTGTGTGTGTGTGTGTGTGTGTGTGTGTGTGTGTGTGTGTGTGTGTGTGTGTGTGTGTGTGGTGTGTGTGTGTGTATGTTTAGTATGATACTTATTTGATATTTAAATTTTTGGAAATACAGAAATGTTAACGATATTATTATCATAATTATTGCATTTTCGAAGTCTTATTGTGTGCATAAAATCTTAATGAAAGTGCCTCTATAAAGAACATTTGAAGCAATTCAGACCTAACTAAATATCCTGCAGCTGAATTTCGTATTTAATTATATCTTCCACTGTATTTGTTGAGTAGTATTATATTTAAAATGTGCCGTTTTTAGAAACTTTAAAAACTTCTGCATTAGTTTTAGAATAATTATTGTTCAAACTTTTTAATGATATGTAATTAAACAAACTTTGAAGTGAAGTGAAATTAATTAATTATGTATTTTAATTAAATTTGTATTAATAAAGTGGTTTTATAGTATGTAGATGCTTTTGACTCCGCCCTCTCGAGATACTCGAAAATACTCGAAAATAGCATAACTCCAGGTCATAAACTTTGTTATTAACTGGATGCGCTTTATAATTTCGGTCAAGGTTGTGCAATGAGCTGACTTTAACAATATACAGAATATTCATTCAATAAAACTTTGAAAGTTCAAGTTAATAACAAATCTTTTCGGTCTGCTAGAAATTTAATTACGTTTCAAATGTAAATAAAGCTCGTAAAATTTATTTTAAACATTCAATAGTTTCATTAGCTCAGTGAAATTTTATTTTATGTTAATTAGATCAAGAGAGTTGTTTTACGTGTTTATAATCAACATGCTCGAACATGTTTAATATGTGGAAAGTAATACAGTAAGTGTATAGCTTCATGCAATTTTTTAGTAGGTTGAGGAAAGTATATTAATATTTATGAGCTTGGTATCATTATGTATATGTTCATAGTGTAATTAGAGCATCATCAAAATCTCCATGAGTGATTTTTATAGCATGAATCACCTTGGCTAAGCTTACCCCGACAGGAAAGAAGCTCCGTTCTCACGACTGCATCTCAAAAGGTATACACTTAGTAGTTTATAAGATCCAATGTAAAACTGTTCTGTTTTAATGATTCCAATGTGTCATATTTTAATAATTATTGGTTAAACGGTTTTGCGAATTAATGGTTTGATAGTTTCGTTGTTTTTAATTGTATTGCTTTATGGTTTCATTGTTTTATGATTTTGTGATTTTATAGTTATTTCATAGAAAGTTATTTCAAGGTTTTATTTTAATTACTCAACATTTATTTATTGATTGACTACAAAGTGGTAACAGTATTGTGAAAACAAATCTAATATATAATTGTGTATAAAATATATACAAATATAAAGTTATCATAAGTTTATTTTTATCAAAACTTCAACACAATTACGAAGACCGTCTTTTCATAGCACTATGATAATAAAATTATAACCGAAAATATTCGTGGAAATTTTATTCAAAATGCAGAACATAAAAGGAGTTTAATTGGATTATTAAACAGCTAAAATAGCTTTCAAAATCACTTATGGCCAATTGAATATAAACATCATTATTCCTAAACACATTTCCAATCTAATATCCGCACAGTTCTAAAGATTTTTATATTCCCGCAAGAATTATTTTGTTAATTACTGTTTTTTTGTTTCTTTGTAATTGTGATATTGTTTTCCTCTTTCCGAAATATACACTTGGCCCTCAGCTTTTATTGCACTCTTGCGAGACTGTTTTCATTTCTTTATGATGGAATAATCAACATGATAAAGATTATAATACAATGAAACTATTACAGAAAACAACCCTTACTGATTATCTTCAAGACTTCCTTACAGGCAATAAGGATTTTGTATAAGGAGCACATTATCGTTCTATTTATATTGAACAAGTTCACCTAAATATAACATTAATTTATTTTCTTCACAAACTTTGGTTTGTTTAATTATTTATGAATCACGAGTAACAGCAATATGACACTCAATTTGTTTGTGTTTGAACATTTGTACAAATGCCTATAGTAAGGATGAATTCATTTGTTGAGTTATTTAATCTCATTTTTTTCTCATTCAAGGATATAAAAAGTTTCATGTGTATTAAGGTTGTAAAAGACATATTGGTTGCTCTTTATGTATTTTACAAAAAAATTATGACAATTGTAATTAACATAAATTCCATGTTCTGAAAAATTAACAAACCAACAGTGGGCAACCAACGTCGTTTCACTCATTGTTTGAGAGTTGAACTGAGCTTTGTTAACAACAACCCCAAAATAAACGTTATTAAAAACGTTGAATTTTACAAAACATTTGTCATTGGAATTATTATTGAAGTCAACGTTGTATGAACATCTTATAACGTTGCTTGAACATTATAACAATTTTCCGTTTAAATTATATGGTAACCAATTTCAATAAGAACATTTTTAAAACAACGCAACTCCAAAGAACCATTATTTAACGTGTGTTGAGCTATGGTTACATAAGCAATGTTAACGAAACGTTGAATACAGGTTTGGTGTGTATTAGTTACAAACAAGCGTTTCAGAAACGTTAAATAATGGTTAGTTGAAACCACGTTGGTTCAGAAATGTTCATATAATATTCTAGTGAAGTATTTTAAATTTAAATCTGCATGGAAATTTGTTATAACATGTAAACAATGCTATGAGATGTTAATACAACGTTGGCTTCAATAATAATACTAATGATAAACGTTTTGCAAAACAGTGTTGTATAAACGTTAGAACACAAAATTGAAATGCCTGTTTGGCCCCATTGTATATAAACTTTTCTAGCTAATCCTGTCATGCAGCATTGTACATGCAATCGTATAAGATTCATTGCAACATCGTATACAATTGTATTGAATCGTGTTTATAGTTCAATGGAACTTCAAGTAGTTTTAACATACCGTCAAATCGGGTGAGTTCGAATCCTTTTTTGGATGTTAGAAAAATAAGAACTTGCTCAAATTAACTTTATGATAGCTCTAATTAAAAACAATTTGGCTTCTTAAACATTGTGTATTTTTAATTCTTGTATGCAATTACTTATGTTTATAGATTTTAAAAATAAAAATATTCTAGCCTATCCTTAGGGTCCAAGATAGTTCGATTTGACGGTAAGTGAAATACTACCAGTAAAACTGTTGAATTGCTTTTAACGTGGCATTGGGGATATATCATACAAATATTAGCTGCTGATTAACTTTATTACAAGCGTTTATTAACAATATATAGTCGTTATATCATCTAATATACGACTATATAACAATTCCTCCCTCAAATGTCAGTATCGGGAAAAATAATCTGCTGTATGGTTTTCATAGTAATCATTGTCGTAGTCATTTCCGTCGTTATGGCCATCATCATCATTATCATCATATTTGTCATCATTACTCTAATCATAATTATCATCATGTTTGTCATCGTTACTTTAATCATCATCATCATCACTGTCAATGTTGTCGTTACCATCATCATCATCGTCGTCTCTGTCATCGTCATCATCATCTCCACCATAACGTGGCATTAGAGGATATAGCATACAAATATTAGCCATTGGTTAACTTTATTACAAGCGTTTATTAACAGTATATAGTCGTTCTATTATCTATTAAACGACTATATAACAATGTTGGATGGTTGGTTTGTCTTTAAGTAGACAAACCAATCAGCCAACATATTCAAAGCAAGCACGTAGTCAAGGAGAGAATCGTACAGCTCTCCTGTTATAATTAATTTATTAGATACAGACAGTTGATAATATCATAAATGTAGTAGCAAGGCTACACTACTTTCCGTTTTCTTTAAAGATTCTGTTCATATCTTCTATCTCCTCTTTCTTTAAAGATTTCCTTTAATTCCATGTTGATGTATGCTCGCTTATAAGATGGTTTCCTAATTCTTTACTGACTCACTCAATTTATTCTTCTATTTAGTATTCCGTAATTTTCTTTTTTTTCTTTTGAAAACACGATAGTAAGCTACTTCTAGTTGTTCATTATCAGGCTTTACTTTTACGAGTGCGTTATTGTTTTTGTTGTTATCTTGATTTTCTTAGACCCGACTATCAGGGATTCTAACCGGCTTTACTTGTCCGCTTGAGTTTTTGTAGTAGTTTCCGTAATAACGAATTAAGTTAGGGACAACAATGTCTATTGGCTTAAGACTTCTAGTAGATTCCTTCAATTTTTTTCGAAACTTCATTTGGTTTAACATCTTCATAAACATCAGCTTTGGCAACATCATCTTCTTCAACATCACATTCATCAACACCGTCTTCCTCAATGTCCCTTTTCTTATCATCAAGGTTACTTTCACCGATATTCATTCCATCCTTGTCATCTGCATTGCTTTTTTAATCATCATTGCTAATTGGCTATCTTCTAGGTCGTGGTTATCTTTTCTTCTACTTCAACTGGCTTACCAATTCTTATACGTGTGGTTCCTTCATGAATAGCTTCACCTTTCTTCTGAACACTTCTTCTTGTGCCAAGTAATTATGATTTTCATCTTTTTTTAATTTTTTTATTATATTTGCTTGAGCTTACTTTGAGTTTTTCTTGTTTTGTTATTCATCTTTGTCTATATTCTGACATTTTACTCTACTTCCTTAACTTTTATAAACTGTTGGGCTTTCTCGTTCATTAATTTCAATATTTTCTGTTTAAATAGCTTTGTTTGCTGTTTATTTCTTTTTCAACATATAATGTTATTACTTTGGTTGTTGTATCCACACCTAGTTCAAATTATGAGACTCGGTCTTGAAGACAATACTTTCTTAAGTCCTATTTTAACTTTCTTTTTTAAACTCATTCTTCCACAACTGGTCCTTCAATAATTCTTATTTTTTCTCTAATAAAATGACTTTGTTGCTTATTTCTTTGGTCGTACTAGAAACATCTTAATCCCTGTTTGGGTTTTCTTCGAGAATACTCTTCTCGCTTAATGTAAAATTAGTCTTTTATGACCAGCTTTAATCTTGATGAAATTTTTCTTCATCGTATACCAAATTAGATTCCACTTCAGCCTTAGTTCTCACCTTATCAAAATTTAATTCATCTTGATATTTTCTTACCATGCTCAACATGCATTCGGTTTCCCCACTGATTGAAAGATTGTTAAGCCTTTCCTTTGGCATGGCCTTGTTTGGATGTTTTTATATAAATTCTAAATATTATTCCCTTACCTAAATGTCCCACTTTTGTCTTTCTATAATACTTTTTCTTTCCTCTTCAATCCTTTTGTTTATCTCAACGTTGTAGTCTTTTTTGAACTATGCCTTTTCAAGTTACCTTTTAAGTTCCATTCGACGATCGATGGAATAGTCGTATTTTTATGACAAAAGCTCATCTTCAATTCCTCGTATAACACACTCAATTTGCGTCTTTATTCTTGCTCTTGGTCGAATATTTTTCTAATTTCTGGGTACAATTCGCCCACATAACCATTTTCTTCTAACTTCTTTCAAATTCTCTTGAATTCGTTGTATATCCACATTATTGAATTCTAAATACACTATTTCTTATTTTATTTATTTCTTTTGAGCTTCAAGTTAAGCATTAGAACAACTCAATGGTTGTCTAATTATATTTCGTCTTTCTTGACGATTTATATCCTTTGACATACAAAGCCTCAGGTTTCTTTCTACAAGGTTCTTAGACCTCAGTCTACTTTATTATTATACCACCCTTGTGGTATAAGTACGGGCTGGAACTTTTTATTTCGCTTGGCTTATATTAGTGAAAGCTACGGGAGCTCCACCAATTGTCAAGGAGAGAATCATACAACTCTCCTGTTATAATTAATTTATTAGATACAAACAGTTGATAATATCATAAATGTAGTAGCAAGGCTACACACGTGACCGTGACGTCACTACTGCCAATTGTTTTTATAGCAGCCACGATATACGTAGTAAATGAGCGGGATTTATACAAACTGCCAATAATGTATTAACCGTGAAAGTTCATCGAATAAATGTTAAATATAAATTTACTTTAATCATATTTCTTTTATTTCAAGTAATTATAAAGTTATGGCGTATTTTATCAAATGTATATTATTTCATTATTTATCAATAGCTAAAACGTAATTTAATTTAAATACTTAAAACTTCAACTTAATTCCTATGAATTGCTTATGTTGTGTGTGAGGGAGATGTGCCACACCTTGGAATTTAATAAAATGTTATTTCATTGTTTATGAATATAGTTCGACGTGAATAGTTTCAAGGCAAACGATATTATTTTATATAATAAAAAACATAAAGGAAATCAATGTTATAAAAAATAATCTATAAGTGAATTGCCCTCCAATGTAGATTGTGATATGAATTTTTTTAATGAAAACTAATTAGGCAATAGTTAATCATGGAAATATGATAAACAAATAGTAAAAGGCCATAAGTGACAAATGTTTGTTAAGTGAAAAAAAACAGACTTTACAGTAATTGTTTATAATTAATTTAACTGAGAGTGTATACTAAGAATGTTGTGTTAAAGTTGTAGGGTATAAATGTGTTGAAATGAAGGGAAATATCCAGATATATGCGCCTAGCACTGTACAATAACATTCTTGTTTAAACATTGTAAGTACGACAGTACAGGCAATGCAAACATAATATATAGTTAAATAATTTGGAGGAATAAAGTTTTTTTTGAAAAACTATATAGAAAAAACAAGAAAAACGAAAGAAAAAGAGAATTATATGAACAAAAAAAACATACCATACAAATGCAAAAGTAAATAAAGAAAGAGACAAGACATAAATAGAGATGGTTAAATATGGAAAGAAACAAAAATAAGCAAAATAGAAAAGCAGAAGTAAATAAAGAAACAACAAACTAAAACATAAAAACAAAATTGAATGAAGAACAAAATGGAAACTCAATAAAAAGAATTTTTTGTTTATATAAATGGTTTTATTCTTCAACACCTTCTATGTATCACGTATTATTTCCTTAGATTTTCAGCTGCAGGTTTGAAGATTCGATTAATCAAGTTAATCTTTCTTTCTAAATTTATAATATAACTAAAGATTATTTCAGGTGATCATTAAAATTATAAAAAATTTATAATACAATTAAATATTGTTTTAGGTGATCATTAAATTTATAATACAATTAAAGATTATTTTAGGCAATCAAAAAATTTATAATACAATTAAAAGTTATTTCAGGTGATCATTAAATTTAGAATTAATTTTATAATATAATTAAAAATTATTTTAGGCGATCAGTAAATCTATAATAAATTTATAATACAATTGAATATTATTTCAGGTGATAATGATTTGGATTTCAATAGGAGCCTTTGTTTACGCACCACGTCCAGAGAGATTATCTCAATCTACAGTAGGATGTTTAGTCAGCAAAAATGTGTCATTTGTGGACATTGACCTTTCAGATGACCTGAACACCACTATGTTGACTGGGTTAAAAGGAAATGTCACTGAAGAGTTGTTTGATGAAGAGTAAGTAAGAGCTTGACTGTTTAGCCTCATTCAACCGTTATATCGATTGACAGTAACACAAGTGAGGTAACTCAAAATCAAACAACATAGAGTTTACCTCACTTGTGCTATTTTCGATCCACATATTTTTATAATTTGTTTGATTTTTATGATTCACTGAACAATAATTTTACCATGTTGTATTATATTTCAGTCATTGGACAATGTATTTTTACACAATATCTTACACACTGTTGGGTGTAGTTGGAACTGTATTGTGTATCGTAGTTGCAACTATAACGACGTGTATTGTAGGTGAGTGAAACACAAAATTCAACCAACAATCTAATTTGTTTATAGACTCTTGTTTAATATATAATCTCTGAAAACACCAAGTATGAACTAAGCATCTATAATTTAATTTCATATTTAAATTAAGACTAAACTTAGTAAAAGATTTGAACTATGTGTTTATTATACCCTGATCAAACAAGATTCGTTCTTTTATTTCAATTTAGCCTTACCATTGAATAACATTATTATAATTGTGTTGGGAAAATCTTTCTAGTTTTTATTCTTCAAAATTAATCACACAGTTTCACGAGGCTGGTTTTATTTAGAGATAGTTTTTGTATATATTTCGGCGTCGACTGACACTCTTTTCAGTAGAAAATTGTTTCTACTGAAGAGGGTGTTAGTCGACACCGAAATATGTAGAAATATTTGTTTCTAAATAAAGCCAACCTCGTGAAACTGTGTGTATACTTTTAATTGTTTTGTATGTGTGTATACTTTCAATTGTTATGTATGTGTGTATACTTTTAATTGTTTTATATGTGTGTATACTTTCAATTGTTTTGTATGTGTGTATACTTTCAATTGTTGTGTATGTGTGTATACTTTTAATTGTTTTGTATGTGTGTATACTTTCAATTGTTTTGTATGTGTGTATACTTTTAATTGTTTTGTATGTGGGTTACATTTTTGTCTTCAATTTCTTGTGGAGAGAAAACATTTTATTATAGGTTTGTGGAAAGTTACTTTTTATAATAATGGAATAAATTTTTTAGTTCTACTAAAAATAAGTTTAATTGCAGGAGGCAACACACCAGAAAGTGTACCAGACGAGCTTCTGATGCCGATGTTGAGGAGGAAGAAGCCCTTGTACATCGACATGGTTCCTACCTGTAACTGCAAATCCCAACAGGCGACAAACCTCACCTGTGAATGCAAAGGTCAACAGGTGGCAACTTTCATTCACGCTCCTATGATCAAACTACAAAATGAAATTGGAGAAGAAACTATTTTGGTTAAAGGGAAAAAAAGAAAAATATGGAAAAGCAAAATTTAATGAAACAAAATTTGGTCGAAATTCATGATGCATCTTTGAATCAGTATTGTCATCTTGAATGTTTTTATTTAAATCTACAGTAAATAGTACTCTGAGGCAGTCTCACAAACTCATTTTCCATCGAGTCTTCAATCTACAGCTTATGCTAAAAGTTTGGTTTCTTGCAATGAAAGTTCAGATTTCTCAAGAGTGTTATATCAGGTTTTGTAAACATACTATTCTGCAGCCTAAATCATGGGTGTTCTCAATAAATTTATTTAGATTGGCTTAAAAAGACTTTGTTTAAAGAATGACACAACGGTTAGGGTTTTTATCTTTATTTTTACTATTTATATCAACTACTTTGCTCTACAATTAAGAAATAATTAAACCTTAAGTGAATAACATCAATGATATTCTAAATTATATAGGTACGTATAGCTTATTTAAGTTGTAGTTTTACGAATCGGTTCAGATTATAGTGTATAAAAAGCCAAAAGGTTCTTCAAAAAAATATAAAATAATCTCGGAAAGAATGAAAAATTATTTTTTTTCGTGCAATGGAAGAATCATTTGAAGTAAAACAAGCACAAATTTAAATTAAGATTTCTAAAAAATTGTAAAACTTTATTAATTTATGAATATAATTTTTTTCTTATTTAAATACACACAAATTCTTCGAAAAACTTGAAACAAAAGTTTTATTGAAATCTTTTCTTCACATTTCATCTCTGATGTACTCTATAAAAAATGAATAATATTAGAATGAATTATTTATATTATAAACGTGAAATATTGAAATTTTCTAGATATGAAATGTTAAAAAGATTATAAATGGGAAATTATTCAAAGTTAAAACTTTCATCTTAATCAAACAAAATAAAACAAATCAGACAAAACTATAAATTATATATATAATTTCAACTAAAGGAATACATTTAAACTTCCATGTTAGTAAAAGTTGTTGATGATTGATAGTTCTTCATTTTATTTTAACTAAACATTCCTTTTAAAAGTTAAGAACCAACTCTGTAAAACATAATGTTAACAACAGTTATTATCTCAAAAATGTAAGTTTATAAAAACAATAATAATGGTAGTAACAATGATAATGGCAGTAACAATGGTAATGGTAATAATAATGATGATAGTAATAACAATGATAATGGTAATAATAATGATGATGGTAACAACAATGATGATGGTAATAACAATGATAATGGCAGTAACAATGATAATGGTAATAATAATGATGACAATAATAACAATGATAATGGTAATAACAATGATGATGGTAACAACAATGATGATAGCAGTAACAATAATAATGGCAGTAATAATGATAATGGTAACAATAATGATAACGGCAATAACTATGATGATGTTAATAACAATGATAATGGTAATAAAAATGATGATGGTAACAACAATGATGATAGCAGTAACAATAATAATGGCAGTGATAATGATAATCGTAACAATAATGATAACGGCAATAACTATGATGATGTTAATAACAATGATAATGGTAATAACAATGATGATGGTAACAACAATGATGATAGCAGTAACAATAATAATGGCAGTA
>JARUHE010343110.1:0-18473 GCA_031471125.1 Archaeomysis grebnitzkii | reverse complement strand
TAAATACCTATATATTTTCTTTGAGTTATGCCTTATTAAGTATTATTGCATATTTGCAATTTATTAATTTTCTTTTAGCCTTTACTAAATTTTTAACAACAAGAAAAGCACAACACGGGCTATAGGAAACACATTTAGTTTTCTCTACATTTATTTCCGAGTCCATTCGATGAATAATTCATCATTTTCAAGGATTGTTTTTTTTACATTTGTTTAAATACAAAGATAAAATTAGTCAAACAGGTATATCAAACAAATTCAAAAAACATGAAAACTTAAGAAGAACTTAAACATTTAAGAAGAATAATTGATACGATTTACAGAAAAATTCAAGTTGTTAAAATGGCAAAGTTGCTAGATCTACTGGAGCTCCATCCTTTATATTTGGTTTATCTTTTATTATATGCAAATATATTATTAGATCTTAAATATTGCTTCATTTAGTTATACTGAAAAGTTATTTTATTTAACAATGGTTTCCCATCTTTTGTTTTCAATAGAAACGTGACCATTATTTTAACAAAACTTTTACTAATTTATTAAACCTGATACAGTTTATATGAAATTTCCATACTATGTAATCTTTTTGGAAAAAATTAAAAGTAGTGTTCAAGAACTAACAAACAAAATGTACCCACACTTGGATTTAATAATTAGTTTCACAAATAATTTTTCAATCTGGAGAATTTTTAGACACAAAGAAAAATTGCCTTCTCATATATGCTCAACGTTAGTTTAAAAATATGAATGCGAGAAATGTAATTCCTTTTTTAAACTGTTTCGATAAGAAACACGCCTATAACTATTAAAATATACTTACCAAATATTTCTAACATACTGGTAGTTTAACTTTAGTTTTTTTGACGTCGCAGCACATATTGGTCAATTGTTTTCTCATATAGCGTAACTTACACAAATAAACAGCATGATGATTATGTTATTAAGCTGTGTTTGAAAAAACCAGCTTCTATAATTACCACTGATTGCTGTTGTTGTTGGAGCGACGAATGATTCTTGTATAACTGAACATTGCCATTTAAAAAAATAATTTTACTGAAAAGTTTGCTTAAATGAAAATAAAGATCATTACATTCTAACTGGTGTCAAAAAGGAGATTTTTTGTGAAATCAGTATTTAGTTATTAAAACATACTATTTATAAAACTCACGGTTAACGAAGATTTTTGTTTGAAAGTTTAGAGAAAAGTTTATTTAAAACAAATGAAAAAACTGGAGAGTTTAAGGTAATATGCCTGATGGACTTTTTTGCAAAAAAAAAGCAAACAAATATATAATTTTTCTTAATATAATAGACATTTTACGAGGTTTTAGACTTGGCCAACTATTCATTAAATTATAGTTAACCAAGTTATTTTTTGAAGACTCATAAGAGATGATTTTGTTGAAAACATTAAAGAATTGTTAATATCTTAATACTTAATAATATCGAATTTTATTTAACAATTACGCAAATGTATATTTTTTTATATAAAAACACAGCTTTCAATGCGTAGAATTTGCTGGTGATTGTTTTAATATTATTATTATTAATAATATTATTGTTATTGCTATTATTATTATCTACTCGTGATTGTTATTATTATTAATAATATTATTGTTATTACTATTATTATTATCTACTCGTGATTGTTATTATTATTAATAATAATATTGTTACTACTATTATTATTATCTACTCGTGATTGTTATTATTATTATTATTATTTACTCATGATTGTGATATTAAAACTGATTTACGAGAAATATAAATATAAGTCAGTACTGGAAATTTTTTTGGCGCAATCTAAAATGCAAATCACTTGCCTAAAAGCAACTCCCACTCAGCGCCTTTTTGGTCAGTGGAAAAGAACAGTTTTGCATTCTTCACATTTTCAGAACTGTTATTAGTCTTATTATTCTTATTTATTATTATTGTTTTATGTCTTATTTGTTGTTCTAGATTGTAACCACTTCCTATTTTGTAAATAGCAACTTTAAATATCACTTCGAGTTTTGTTTTATGATGTTTGTTCCTAACAATTTCTAATGTTTTAAATACAAATTTAAATACTATTTAAGTTTTTCGCTACAACACAAATAAATAACAAAAAATAACGAGTGAAAACATTACTTAGTGGAAACTTCATTTGGTTTTACAAATCTCACATTCTTACATAAAAAGATTGGTTCCAGCTTGTGTATTAGCATGTTCAGTTTTTGCTATCAACTATTGTATTATTCAATAAACTTTCAAAATAATTACATTCAAAATCTAGATTATTCTTAATTAGTTTTTTTATTTTCTATTGTAATTTCACTAATAAACTAATTTTAGCTTTTATTTTTCTTACGATGTCTCTTTCTCCTCTCTCTCTCTCTTTATCTCTCTCTAAATAAATATATATATATATGTATATCTTACAATAAGGTTTAATTACAACATTAAAATTGTTTTATTTCACTCACCGAAAACAATGATAGCCAAATGAAGCATAAATATTTCTTCATTTAAATCAATTTTTTCTTGATTTAACTCGCATTGACACAATGCAACACGCCTTTGATTTAAATCAAGAAAATTTGCGGTCGAGAACACGTCTTAAGGTCACTCAACACTCTGCTTCCTACAAAAAACTAGATCAACTTATATCTTTTTTGCATCACAACTTTGAAAAACACTTTCTGGTCGTAAGTGTTCTGTACTCATAGCCTAGCTCATATTACAAATACATTATATTATAATGTTTTTAATATTATTTTTGTTTATTAATTATATATTATACAGTATTATGGTATAATCATTTTACTTGTTCGATATAAAGTTTTTGGTTAGGCTAAAGATAAGAAACCCTGTAAATATGAAACATAACTTAAAAATGGAAGTAGAAAATTTTTCATTTTTATCGAGCGCGAGAACGCAGTGGCGAAGCACTATATGCTTTTTTTTAAATGTTAGAAATATATGTGTCTTATTTTATTTTTTATTAAACACTAAAAATTTTATTGTTGTTTTTAGATAATAAAATACTGTTTTTCCTTTTTATTAACTATTAAAAGTTTTTTTTACATGTTTTTGTATTGCTATTAACTAATTAAAATTTGTTTTCTCATTTTGTTACAAAATGAAACTGTATTTCTTATTAAGTTCTATAAGTAGGCCTATATTCATTATTTTTATTAGATATTAGAAGTGATTTTTTTTCAAATTTATTAAACATTAAAAATTTATTTTTCATTTCTATAAAATATTAACAAATATGTTTTTTACAGAAAAGCCCAAACCCAAAGTGAGCCGAACTCCAGTGCTCGAACGAAAAATTTCGCCAAAAGTGAAAAAACAATACCAAGTGTCTGCCCCTTTGTCCCCTTCTTTGGGAGCTCACAGGTTCGTTTTGAATTTGGTATTTGTGGATACCATTACCATAATTATTGTTGATACCAATGCCAGTCTTGAAGTTTACTTTTTATTTGCCATAATTATATAGCAATTAATTCAACTAGCATAGCTTATTTGATATTGGTTTTACTTGAACAAAAAATATTTTGTCGTTATTAAAACAATAATAAAAAAAAATCAGCTCTGAATGTAGTAAATTGGCAGTTTATCAACAAACTTTAAGTCTCATTAAAAAACAGTTTAAAAAGTTTTATTAAACATTTTTTACATCAAATTATTATTCATATAAAATAAAAATGTTGTTAAATAGTTTAATTTCTTCTAAATTGTCCTTCAACTATAAGAAAAATATTTTCAGATTCATCAGCACCTTAGTTTGGATTCCAAAAATGTATCCTCACAACGCAACAGCAACTCCTGTCTTATCTTTCTAAGGACAAAAGTTTCAAAAATTCACGGTATAATAAAACATTTTTTGATCAATTGCATAAGGCAAAGTTTTGGGTGGAAATGTTATGGATGAAAAAATACAAAAAAACATAAGCCTATTTATTTTTGTTTATTTGTGTTATAAATACTTTTAATCTTATGGTTTACACTCTACATACATTGTTTTATTAAGTTATATAACTTTAAAACCTCAGAAAACCATGCATTTTAAAAGACAAACATTATTAAATGTTTATGTTAAAATTAAAGATTTTATCCAAACTAAAATTTAATTTAACTTTTATTTTTCAGAAACTTGTGGATTGTCATTGGATTCTTGCTATTTATTTTGACTTTTCAAACTGTAGTGGATTGAAGAATGAAATAAATATTTCTCATAATGAAGAAAATCATGTAAAACAAAATTATATATATTTATTTATCAAAAAATATATAGGATATAATATAAACATTATGTTTGGGTTCACATTAATTTTTAATTTTATTAAAAAAGGGTTCATTTAACTTTTTTCTTTTCAATTTACGCTATGTATTTAAAACTATTTGTATATGTATATAAGCAATATTATTCATTTAATTAATTTAATAAACAAAATTTAATAATATAAAAAAGTTATTTATTATTTCAAATGTTTGAATTACTTCATTTATAATTCAAATTATGAGTTTCTGTATTATTTTACTTATATCAGCTTCATTAACCCCTTCTTCAATAATAGCTAACAAACTGACAACGAATTTGGTCAACAACATAGTTTTCTGTATTTTGTGACAAAAGGATGTTGACAACATTATTGTAAAGTAACTTAAAACAAAGTTTGATCAATGTGGCGTTTTAATATGTTCTGTCATTCATATAGACATTGTATTAATTAATATTATATACAAAATAAATAATAAAACTCTGGGCTTTCTTCATTTGAATCACAGCTATGACTGACGTTACTACAACAATATTTGTATATTTTTTTCTGCTAGACATGAACATTTTTCATAGTTGTGTTTTGAATGAGATTAAATGGTTTTGTGAAGTTTTCAGGGAAGCAAATGTTTTGTTACATAAACCCACACCCTCACATTCCTGGAAAAATTGCTCGATATTTTTCACCTATTTGAATGGGAACTCATCTCTTAATTTCAATTGTAACTAATATCCTTTGTGATTGATTATTTGACCAATGTACAGATTATGTCCTTCTGTGTCTGGAGTTATTGCGTGATTGCAAACTGTGGTTCATAAGATCATCAGTCTTTCTTTGGTAATTTATGATTTCAACAACACACGAGATTCATGGTCATCAAAATAATAATTAACCTCTTCATTAAATTATTCGATAAATAATTGTTCTTCAAATATAGGGGTTATAAGAATTTAGTGTAGTCGTTTGTCTTTTGTTATTATTGAGTATGTTTCACCCTGCTGGGTAGTGAATAGTCGAGAATCGTATTCTTAGTAATAGAAAAAATTCATGATTCAGACATTTATTTTATAATTGACGATTTATGATTTATACCCATGTATAGACAAATTTTGTTGTGGTTTAAGGTTTATGTTTTTTTCTGCACTCTCAGTTATTTATGTATGTAGGACTAGCAGGACTTAACCCCTGTTGGAGTTTAGTCTCTAAAGCATTGAATGTGGAAATAAGTTTTTTATCAAAATTTGTTCGGACGTGAAAAACTGTATAAAAATATTTGATCATAAATATATAGACATACATATTATCAGTGCAGTGATCACACGAACAATACATTCCAAGGACATCTTATGTACAATAAATAAGTTTCCATAAGTACCAAACACTTCTATTCAAATTACATTGGCGTTCATTATTATATTGGAGTTTTCAAAAAAATCTTCTCATCCCCCTAGGAGTATGATTTTGTATAGTTTGCATCTTTCTTATGAACCATATGCATAACCATACAAAATAATCAAACATTTGGGTTTCTTTGTCTGGAGGAGTGACACACTGCAAATGAGAGCTTTATACACACATGCAGCAGGACATAATTCCCATTGAGGCTTAGTTTCCAAAGTATTAAACATAAAAGTAAATTTTGGGATCCGTAAAATTTGTTTGAAAAAAAATGTAAGCTTGTAAGCCTATAAAAAAATATTTATCAAGAAATTTAGATTTAAAAGCATTTTTTCAAAATACATTTTTGGTCATTAAAATGTTTGATCATAAATAAGATCAGTGATCATATATTAATATGCATTAATATATTGGCAAAAATTTTTTCAAAAAAAATGATTTCCATTTACCCAGGAGGTAGTACATTTTGTAAAGCTTATGTCTATCCCAGAAAACATATGCATTTGCATGCAAAAAAAAACTTGAATAGTTGCAACTGAGTTTATATGTATATGATGGAGACAAGATGTCTGCAAGATCCCAAGAAACAAGTTTCCATTTAATATTACTTAATTATTCTTTAAATACTTTGTAAATTAAAACGGTTTTCAAATACAGTTTAGTTGAATAGCCATTCTTTAGTCTCAAATATCAATCATAAGTTGCAATTTTCTTTCAACACTTGTGTAGATTTGTTTAAAAGACTGCAAATAAGTTCATATCTACATGAAAACTCATAATTAACAACATCCAAAAATTCAAAAACTAAATATTGTTCACATTATACTAAATTAAAAAAAAATTATACAAAAGATTGCAAAAAACGAACATTTTTTCCATTCAATGATATTAATTTAGAGTTTAGCCTACAATTAAAGTATTTTAAATAGAATTACTAAAGAACATTTTAAAATTATTGGTTTTACATTTGTGTTCCAAGGTTGAAGATTTAGGGTAATAATTTACAAGAACTAATTAAATATTTAATAAAAGAATAGAGTTTTATTTCCCTTTTAATACACTTATTGCACATTAGCAATAAAAAATTTTAGTCAAGAGTGAAGAAAAATGAAATCTTTATAATTTACAAAAACGTCACAAAAATATTTTTACAATAAAATTAAGAACAGTTCAATGCAGATTATTGTAACATCAATATTGGCTTGACAGGACATGATGCATTTCTTATTTGAAAATAGACTTTGTACATAAGTGTATGAACAAAAGTAAATTGACAATATACAAATAATTAAGGTCGTGTATATACAAACAAAATGTTAACTAAACAAAAAATTCCAAAAGGGAAGTTTTCGTTTCTGGCGAAATGATTGAAAGCAATCAAGGTCATTCAAGAAAATTAATTTGTTATTAAAAATCAAATTTACAAAACAATCACCAAATAGAAATTATTTTGCCAAAAAGTAATTAAACTATTTTTTTAATTGTTATTTGACATTTGTACAATACTAGCAAACAGCAATGCAAATCTAAAAGAAGTTTAAGGAGATCTTATATAAATAATGAAAGATTATAAGAGGAAATATCACAAAACAAATGACAAAGAGTGGGAGAAATTGTAAAAGCTATTCAGGATTTAGAGGAAATAGCAAAGCCTATCAGTGTGAAGATAGCTGTAACAGTATTTCATCAACACTGCCTCAAGTCCAACATGGTGTGTAAAAATTAAACAATGAAAATCTAAATAAAGTCATAAAAAAGTCATTCTTATTTTATTAAAATTTGTGTAACTTCTTAAAGCTAAAATATTATTTAAATTAAAGTTAAAAATAAAATATAGTTTATATTAACAACTTCATCAATTTAAATTTACATCTGTATGCAGTGGATCATTTTTTAAAAAGTTAATCACAAAAAATGATGATCTGGAAATTACATGAACAATTGCTGAAAAATTTTGGAAGAAAATTTTGTGAGAAACGTTTGGACTAGTTGCTCATCAGAACTTTGTATCGACTCTGACTCTTGATTGGGCCAACACTTGTCCTCAACTTCACAAGTTCCTCTTTGATAAGTCGGATAATTTCAGCCTTGGCCTTCGACACAGCCAACTCGGACGTGGACTCGATGGCCAGGAAGAGTTTACGCTCCTCGGCCGGCGGGTTCTTTCCCGGTGGGCAGAAGGTTCCTCTGACGGTGATGCCCGCTTCGGAATATTCGGATATCTGTGCCAGAGCCTCTTTGCTGGTCACTCTCCACCTGGCTGCCTGAGGGAAGTCGTTGATGTCCAACTCCTCTTCGTATTTGTGTTGAACTTCCTCCTGCATCTCGTCGTCGTCGTCTCGGTCATCTCTCGGTTGATAGTTCAATCTGTTATTCAATTTTTGGGCCATTTGCTCAGCAACCGTTTTTGCCGAAATCGTCGGTTGTACTAATGAGCAGCCTCTGAGAATGTTTTCTGCTGCCTGTTGACTAGCTCCCTTTGCCTGAGTTCCAAAGTTGTGCTGCAAATTAATCCTTTGTGCAAGACGTCTCGCAAGGTCGAGTTTGTCGGAGGCATTTGCTGCCCCTGCCGCATTGAATGCATTGTTGGCCATGGCATTGTTGGCCAAGGACACAGATGGTGTTGTGATTTCTTTCACAGTCAGCTTTGGATTCAGCATATTGTGGATGTGTTGGTCAATATCTCCTTCAATGTCTTCATCGTCAGAATCGGCAAGACCGAGGGCAGCTTTCTCAAACTTCTTTTTCTCGCTGGCAAAATTTGCTTCATTCTCATCAAACTTGAAACCTTTTCCATGGAAGCCACCACCTGTTTTGATAACTATTCCTTCGGCTTCCATTTTCTTTTTAAACGACTCCCATAGGGTAGATAGTTCCTCAGGTACCGGATTTTCGGACATCTCCAAGGCTCTGATTATGTCACCAGCAAGCCTTGGTTGCTCTGGAGTTAAAAATGTGTAAGCAAAGCCTTTGTTACCAGCTCTACCTGTTCTCCCACACCTGAAATCATAGCACAAATTTCATTAAGTTTATGTCCATAAATAAATAAAAAGTTGATAAAGTTGTAAATTTGTAAAAAAAAAAAAAATCAAACAGGTTCTGATGAAACATACAACTTATCTTTAGAGAATTACAGAACATTAATGCTTTTCTTTCTTTTGTTTTAAATAAACTTTTCTCCATACTCAATTATAAAAGGTTGCATTTTAATATATAAATACTTATCTCACAAAAAATCTTAAATAACACCAGTGTAAATGTTATTTTCATACAAGCAAACTTTTCTGTGAAATAATTTTTGAAACATTGGCAAAAGTTAGTTATGGTGCACAAATCATCCACCAGCCCAACAACCCCAAGAACAACCAAAGGTTAGTTATAGAAGCTGGTCTTTCCTAAACAGCATAATAATACAAAACGTTTTACAATTTGGGGCAAATTCTATTCTTTAATCTTGAATATTGAATTTAGTTGAACAAACAAGCATTGAATCTAGATATAGTTTAATCTCTGATAGGTTTATGGATAAGCTACATTGAAGAAAAAAGTCTATGGATGAGCCATATTGAAGAAAAAGTCTATGGATGAGCCATATTGAAGAAAAAGTCTATGGATGAGCCATATTGAAGAAACTAGAGGTATGACAGGTTTACACACCAAAGCTCGTCCAAAAAAAAACAACCAGTAACGTATGAATTATTATTAAACATGGTAAAGGTGACGATCGTTTCTACAAAATAGACCATGTAGGAAACGGTTGAAACATTTTATTCTACCAGTTCAGTAAAGATAAACATTAGGAGCACTCTAGAAACTTACCAAATGCAACCTAATCTGATTCTCATGTATTTAAAACAGTTAAATAAAACATTAGTGCACATTGGTTAGAATGTCCATACAAACAAATGTTGTTAAGCAAACTTTGTTGTAGAGCTTCAAATAAACTCGCAATGACTTTAGTAAAAAAGACTTGAACCAAGAAAAGAAAAAATTTTGCAGTTGAAAAAAAAGTTTTCATCATTGAAATCAAAGATTTTCAATAAAGTAGAAAAATATTTAATGCATATTGTTGAGAATAATTATACAAGCAATGGTTATTAAACAAACTTTGCTTTAGAGCTTCAAATAAAAGTATAAATCAATATTGAAGGGTGTACACGCCATAAGAAGCCTACGGCGCCTACAGAACTACAAAAGGGCGGTCACAATAGCTCATTTATGTTACTTCATAACAGACTCACTAACAAAGGACAAAGGTCTCTCAGAATACAGGTAAGGGAAATCCAAACAAGCGAAAACTCACCTATGGACATAATCTTCGTAGTGATTTGGACAGTCAAAATTGATCACCAAGATAAGATGCTTCACGTCCAGTCCTCTGGCGGCCACAGACGTCGCAACAAGGATGGGGATTCGCCCGGCCTTGAAGTCATTGATGTTGCTGTCGCGGTCCACTTGGTCCACTCCTCCATGCAGAACGATTGCTCTGTATGAGTGACTCAACAAATCCTGCAAAAATATATTTTACAATGATGAAAACATATTTTAACTTAATTTAAAATGATGAAAACATATTGAAACACAATTCAAAATGCTGAAAACATCTTGAAATGTAATTTACAATGATGAAAACATATTGAAACACAATTCAAAATAATGAAAACATCTTGAAATGTAATTTACAATGATGAAAACATATTGAAACACAATTCAAAATGATGAAAACATCTTGAAATGTAATTTACAATGATGAAAACATATTGAAACACAATTTAAAATGATGAAAACATCTTGAAATGTAATTTACAATGATAAAAACATCTTGAAACACTAATTAATATTAGAGCTATAAGCTAAACTCAAAAGTTCCGATACTTCATATTTATCTTGTTTGTAATCTTGTTGCTTGACCACTCAAAAAAACAATAGATTTCAAATGTTTATATTTCATTTAGAGGAAAACAAACCCGAAATATCCTCACCTTGAACAAAGTGTCGGCACTTTCCTGCTTGTCAACAAATATTATTGTACTTCCACTCTCGTAATATTGTCCAAGAATTTCTAAAAGTTTCAAAAATTTTTGATCATCCTCGATAATAATAATGTTTTGTGCCACATCCTTGCACACAATTGATCGTCCACCAACCTGGGAGAAGAAATACAATTCTTAAATTATGTGTCGTTGGTAATTTCCAAAGAAAAACAATTGATGCATTTGACATGCTTAATAATTATAATTTCGACAAACGTAAAGAGCTTTCAATTTGAGAACGAATTACTTGACAAGCTAAAAAAAATATTACACATTGAAAGCTTATCTGCAAATCCATACCTATGTATAAAATATATATTTCCTAAATTCTATTTTTGGCTGTAACTTCATAATTATTGATTTTTGAAAAAATACACCTGATAATTAATATTGGTTAGATGGTTCTGTGAATCAACTTTTCTTCAACAAAATTTTTTGTAACACTTCAAATAAACTTTTGCTCAAAATAAAACAGACTGCAAAAATGTGAATTGTTTTGGCTATAACAGTAAAAGTTAATTTTTGGAAACGATGAATTCCGACAAAATTAGCTGGAAGATCAAAACAAACAACTTTTATTAATTAAAGTGTTTTGTAACTCTTCAAATAAAGCTCTTTAATACTAATTGATTTTCAGATGCAAATTTCGAAAATGACAGAAAAATAAAAACCTTTTTAGAGCTTTCACCTAAAAATCTTAAAAAAAATTCAAAAATTGTGAAAAGAATGCCTGAAGATGTCCATTTTTTCAAGTATTATTCAATAAAAAATATGAAATATACAAAAAAAAACAAAGTAAAATATATTCCACTTTTATGTCAAACAAATTTTTTTGAAGAACCAAATGAACATTTTTTTTAGTACTTTAGTCTGAACTCGTCCACATTTCACAAACTTACATCATTCAAGTTTTAATATTTGGTTAAAAAAGAAAATATTAAGACACCATAATTTACAGACTATATTTTTTTTTCTAAACAATACTATAAAAAAATTAACTGACCATTATTTCAACTGGTTTAATTAAAATATTTTTCGCCATGGCTTCAACTTTCCTAGGAAAAGTTGCAGAAAACATCACAGTTTGTCGAGTCGGTTGTACATTACCAATAATTCTCATTACCTGAAATTTTCAATAAAAATAATTATTTGTCTTCTTACCAATTTAAATAACAGTTCACGAAAGATACAAAATAATTAATGATGAAAAAATAATAAAACATAAAACTTGATGAAAGATGAACCAGTCAAATTATTTGGTTCAAAGAATATTTTATATTTTTAAAAGTTTGATATCAATTAACACTTAACAACTGACAAATAGCTGCCATAAGGATTAGAACACTAATAAAAGCCAGTTTATAATAATAATAATAATAATATATAATAATAATAATATATAATAATAATAATATAATAATAATAATAATATAATAATAATAATAATATAATAAAAGCCAGTTTATAATACTCGACTCAAAGGCGTAAGAAGTGCATAAAAAATGAGAAAATTCTCTTTTACTTTCAATTTCTACAGCACCTGAATGGACAAATGTGTCAACACTAACTTTAATGTATTTCAATACTTTGGATCAAAGTGTCAAATTAAAAATACCATCATTATACAACACCAACCTGAGGTTCAAATCCCAAATCGAACATTCGATCTGCCTCGTCCAACACAATGTACGAAACTCTCCTCAAATTGGTCACTCGGCCACTGTTGGCTGCCAACATGTCGATCATCCGACCCGGGGTGCAGACGATGATTTCTGCTCCCCTCTTCAACTCTGCAATCTGCTCGGAAATGCCGGTTCCTCCGTACACACACGCAACTCTTAAATTGTTTTTGGCAAACTTTTTGCATTCTTTCCCTGGAATTAATTTTCGTTACTCAATGATTATACAAATGAGACTTAATTAAACCAATTCATTTCTTTATTTGAACTAGTAATCCGCAAACTGATCAGTTCAAATGTCTTGAAACCATTCATACAGTAACTTTAAAAAAAATTTATCTCCACAATCAAAAAATGGTGTTAAAAAGTGAGAAAACATCCTTTAAACAAAAAGTCACCTTAGAGACTGTTTATGTATACTTAATTTCCAATCTATTGGTGCATAAATAAAAACAAAAGATGAAAAAAAAACTGTTAAAAACGTTTGTAAATTAATTTAATGTAAAATGTGAAGCTTATATGAAATGAAATTTTAATAGTATAAATGATAAATAAGCATTCAAGTCATTGTCTAATGCCGAGGACACTGACATTGTAATTGCTATGCAAGGTCGACAAAAATAAAATCAATCAAAACAACTGGAACAACATGCATCAGGTTTTTATTTACACATCTCTAGTTTAACAGACAGAACTTCCATTCAGGCTAACATGCCATATGAGAAAAGTTTTCCAATGAATCAAACATGAAAAAACTGAGTCACAAAATTAAAGAGTGTGACTATTTTCACCAAATTTTGTTTTATCTCCCTTTGTTAAAAAAATTCATCTTTATCTCATATAGGAGAAATTCAAGCACTTTTGATAGGAATATATCAACATTTTTTCTACCACCCTTCAGGTTTTAGAATTTTTTTGCCATTATTTTTCTATCATGACCATCTCTTTTTCTTCATTTATTTTTAGTAGGTTTTCTTCAGTCTATATTCACACCAAGTGCTATACAAATACAATGAATAAATCCCCACATCAACTAATACCTACATAAATTACCCTCCTAGAATCACACCCCTCACCTAACTTCACACTGACATTACTACACATCTGTTCACATGCCCGCATGTGTGGACAGAAATGGAAATGTTTCACAAGGAGCGGCGGGTCCTGTTGGTGTGGGGGGTTGGATTTGCCGATGTGAGGGCCCCATTCTCAATTTTGAGGATGGTGGAAATTGAGTATGGAGGGGGTGGAAAACATGAACAAACATTACCTATTTGCATGCAAAGTTCTCTGGTTGGAGTCATAATGATTGCAATTGGTCCATCACTGTCTTCCAGAGGTGGTTGGTCGACAATATGCCGAAACATTGGCAACAAAAATGCCAAAGTTTTACCCGAACCAGTTTTTGCAATGCCGATAACATCCAAGCCTCTCATTATCGCTGGAACTGCCTAAAATGAAAAAAGGGAATTCATGTATAAAAAATTTTTCCTATGGCACACTAAATAACAATGGTATTTTTGAAGAACAAATAAAAATAAATATGGTAAAATCTAATGTTTTCTTCCATTTGTAAGTAGGTTTCAATAAACTAGAGCATGTGCGTAATAACAATGAAAAATTATCAAAATTCTATACTATGGAGGAATGTGAACAATTAACATTCATACAAAAATATTATAAAGAAATATTCATGAACATTTTTTCCCAAATGAATAGAGGGAAAAAAATGGTGAAGTATGAACCAAACACAATCTGTAAGGACCCCAACATTTCAGCATCAAAAATGAATAAAATATTAAAATACTAATTTTAAAGAACAAATGAAACTCACCTGACATTGAATTGGTGTTGGCTTTTCATAATTGTACTTCTTCAGGATGTCCAGCACTCGCTTGCTAACTCCACATTGTGCCCACGTCTTCATAGGTTTTGGACAGCCTTGGCCTTTCACTTTAATTCCTTCTAACTCTCTCCTAAACCAAAATAAAATATTTCGTTCAATATAATTTTGAAGAAAAATTTAACGAGCAAATATTTGAAAAAGATATAAAAAATATTTATATTTAAACAACTTTCCTTTAACTTTAATATCTCCTGTGAAATGGTTAAGCAATTATATACCATGTGATGCTTTCCTTTATTGTGATTTTGTCTCCTTCAATAACATCTGGTGGTAAAAACAACCATCCAAGTACTAATCAGACCGACATTACTCAAACAATTGTTGATTTAATAACTCTTTAAAACACTTTTTCAATAAGCCATAAACTACTTGCCTATAGATCTCAACTTCTTCCTTAGTCATGTTTGCCATTTCAGGTACTTCAACATAAAAATCTTTACGAAATGAGACATATTCTACAGCTGCATGATCAACTTTCACCAATTCCTGAAATATGAGCAAAACATTTTTTTTATTTGATGAACTTATACATACTATTTAATGATTTAATACAATTTTTCTCTATTTTAGAGATACTTTGAATCATCATAAAAAATTATCTTATGTTGCTTTTTTCTATCAAGGGTGAAAAACCATGATGAGTGTGCTGATGCTAGCGATACATATCATTTTACAATACCAACACATTTCTACAGAATTGTTAGCAACACAAATATAACAATAAAATATTCAAGCAAAACCTATCATTAAATCACAGAGCATCATGCAACCTTTCGAACATGAAGGGTGTACACGCCATACACAGCCTCAGCAGCTACAAAACTACAAAAGGGCAATCACAATAGCTCATTTCTGTACAGACTTGCTAATGAATATGAAAACAATGGGTTTATGCTTCACTTTTCGTACATAAAAACAATTTGCAAACATTTCACTTACCAAGCATGAAAACAATGAACAAATAATGCTTGCCCTGTTAAACATGGAAACAACCAATAAACACTTCTCCTGTTTTATATAAAAAAAACGAACATTTGGATTAACAATAACACAAGTGAGGTAAGCTCTATGTTATTTAAATGTGGGTTGCCTCACTTGTGCTATTCTCAACTTCCTAAAATGAAACCACTTTCCTAACACCTCACCTTCCGCCCCTTGGAGGCAATGTTGGCCATGGTGTCTTGCAGGTCTTCTTCCTCGTCTTCGGACGAATACTCGAGCGCGTCTTCATTCTGTTCCATCAGTTCGCCCTTCTTCTTAGCATCCACCTTCTTCGCAACTCCCACGATGAAGACGGGCTTCTTTGTTTCCCCATTTGCATTCAGTCCACTCTGGTCAAGTGTGGCGGCTGAAAAACAATCAAATTATCTATCGATATTCAAAATTAAAACAACTGAAGTGTGGGGAAAAAATTGTTACATTGGAGTTATTAAAATTTCAAAATAAACATAACATGAAAGAACGAGGTCTTATAAAATCAAATTGTATGGATTTATAGCAAAAACAGTAGCAAAATAAAAGATATACTTTTACTTTTCCATTTATTATTTTCAGTATAGATAAATTTGATCAAAAATGAAGTTAATTCAATTGAATTACCTTTCAAATTTTTTACAGCATTGACAGTACCAGTCTTGATTTCGACCTTGTTTATACGACGGACTTCTTCTTGTATTCCGGTCATATATGCATCCAGAGGATCGACCTCGTCTTCCTGAAACCATCAAGATTGAAAGGTTAAAGATCGATAGATTAAAAGGTTATTAAGTTAAAAGATTAACTTTAAAAAAGATTAAAATTTTTAAAAATACTAAAATGTTATCAAGATAAAAGATTAACTTTAAAAAAAATTAAATTTTAAAAAAGATTAAAAATTTAAAAACCATTAAAAGGTTGAAAAGTTAAAAGATTAAATATGTATATAGTCTTGGTTAACCACGAAATTCTATTTTTTTGAAATGTATGGTTATAAGTAAATACTAATTTCACAAAAAAAATCTTAGTGACACCAGTGTAGAATGTACACAGTAACAAACTACACAGACAACAGGCAACCCAACAAAATCCTCAACACCCAAGCACCAGAAGTAAACGAAACCGAAAAATCACTCCCCCATAACATGCGCAGAACCGATCTTGAATGTTATTAGATTGATTTTATTAAAATTCTTTTCTGGTACCTACCTATAATAATGTCTTCAGTATTTGCATCGTTAATGAGAAAATTATGGGTTGGTAGAAAATTATGGATTTCATTGTGAGTTATCATAGAAGTCGATTGATCAGGTTTAAATGAAAGGTAACTCGGATGTTTATCAGCAAAGGTAACTAATGTAGGTGAATATTAATCTGTAGTAATATAATGATGATATGTAAGCATTGAATTGTATGGGGTCTAGGTAATTTCCTTGTTGCACTCCATATTGACTGTATCCACGACAAACCTTTTCTTGAAATATTGAAATTATGACTTCAAATGTTAATGAGTCTATTATGTTTTCTATGTTAAAGGCTGCTGGTAAGTCAAGTAAGGCTAGAAGTAGCATGCATGTGTTGTCCATGTTGTTCAGAAGATGCTATTTTTATAATAATAGTTTTACAACTAGCATGTTGTTTGTATGCATAGTTGTGATTGTCATTTGCAGGTAGTTTATTGAAGTAAAAAATAATCTGTAAGATTTGAGTTTTTTTCCAATGATTTTGAAAGATATGGAAGGGTGTTTATTAGGATACATTAATAATTGTAAATCTTTATTTCTATTTTTGATAATGTGAATAATCCGATCAGTTTTCTAAGGATCTGGTAAAACACTTGTAGTTACAGATTAATACTAGTTAGTAGTTTGGGAGGTCTTATTGGTAGTTGAACTTATCAATTTGAGAATTTATGTTTTGGTTAATGAAGTAAATTTATTTAGATTAGGTAGATTAGGTAAATAAAGATATTTATTACGGTTGTGTAATCAATTATATCATGGAGTTGTTCTTGATTTATAGTAGCTGTTTTATCAACTATAGTGCTTGCTTTATTTATAAGAATTCCGAAAAATTTTGCACAAATCATTTCTACTTTGGAGTGAATAAGAAATGATTTGGTTATCTTCAGATAGATCAGTAATGAGGGAAAATATTTTATTTTGATCATTTTAGCAATTTAGGAACTTGGGTTGAAAGTAGCGTTTTGGCTTTCGTACACTAAGTGAAATATATTTTCTTAAAAACTTAAAAAATCGTGAGTGAGATTCTAATTCTTGTTGCACAAACCTTTTTCTTTCAAACTTACACATGATTTTTAACTTTTTTAAATAGGATGTATACCAGGTTAACGTTGGTTGGATTGTTATCGACTATGTATTTATGGTGTATGATGAGCAAGTATGTTTTAAGTTGTTGTTGTAGTCATACTACTATATAAACTATTTAATATGTTTACTTAATAAAATAATTATAACTGGAGAGATATATGATTCTCCCCTTTACAGATGGTGGAGTACACCAATCCATGCCAAGTGACAAATTTCCAAAGCTGGAAAGACCCGTAGTAAGACAAGATTGAGGTTTCAACTAAAAGGGTTTAAAGCGTCAAGAAAGACGAATTATAATGGAAATGCTCAATAAATATAAAATGATATAATGTCGACTAAGACAAGTTATTTAAGTGGGCCAGCTGGACAAGTTTAAGAAGTCCAGATATTCCTTGGATCGACGAAGTGAGTTGAAGTGGAACCTTGATAAAATTGAGTTTGAAGGAGACTACAATGCTGCGATAAATAAAAGAATTGGAGAAGAAAGAAAATTGTTTGTAGAAAAGTAGGAATTTGATAATTAGGTAACAGCTCAATATTAAATGTTTTTGGCAAAGCATCCTGAGGAAAATATTCGAGATGAAGGGCTCAGTAGTCTTTCAACTAATGGGATAACCGACTACATGTTGAACAGGATGAGGAACTATGAAGAGGAAATGGAAGATGAAGCTGATTTGGATCTAAATAAAGACCTGATTTATCAAGAAGAATAAAATGTTGATAAGGTAAGCGAGAAGAGTATTCTCGAAGAAGATCCAAACAGGCATTAAGAAGTTTCGAGTACCAAAGATGGTGATGTTATTAATATACTGAAAGAAATACGAAACAAAGTAATTTTATTAGAGAAAAGCTAAGAAGAAATAAAAGATAAGTTTAAAAAAGAA
>JARUHE010343099.1:0-10381 GCA_031471125.1 Archaeomysis grebnitzkii | reverse complement strand
AGTAATATATTAAAACCAATAACCAAGCCTATATGAAAAGAAATAATAATAGTATAGATGATATATAAGCATTCAAGGCATTGTCTAACGCCGACGACAATGACGAGGACGACGACGACGACGACATCGGAAACGCTACGCCTATGTAGAGCTTCGCTACGCACGCTCGACAAAAATAGTGCTGTGGAAAAGTCTTTCCAAAAAAAGTCAATGACATTGCTTGATGTTCTCAGCCATACAAATATTTGTTGGCCAATAAATCATGCCGAATTATCCATTTTTTTGAACGATGATTTATTTTGGGAGATTCACCTTTTTATGTCTGGCCAACTGTTTCCACAATTGAGTAAAACTTGTGAAAATTAGCATTGAAAACCATCCTCATTCAGTTAGTTATCCTCCAGCCTCAGAATCGCAGCATACTCGCCCATAATGGTCACCCTCAGCCATTTCTCTCGGGAGGAAACCAATGGAGATGAAACACTCAGACACTTTAAACACAAGTCATCAGTCATTTACAAAATAAATATGGAATAAAATTTGTTCCTTTATTATAGGCAGCCGGTGCATGAAGTAATTAAATATACTTTCCTATAAAGGTAATCTAAGGTTAAAGTTACAATGATAACTTAATACATTTCAATTAATTTAAACGGCGAACTAAGAATTACATTAAATAAAAAAAACATTTCATTTTTAGAACTTTGAAATTATTTTTTAATTTACAACAAAAATTGACAAATCTACTCAAATTGTGGCCTTCGACTCTAAAAGGTTTTTCTTAAAAATAAAGTTCACTTCCTTTTAAAAAAAAAGACTATTTTGTTCACACCTTTCTCTCAGCGTCACACATGGAGACGATGTCATGAAAGATACTCAAGGCACTAATTACAATGTATTTTTGAGGATTTAGTTACAGAAACTCATGAAGGATGTGGTTAGTTGTAAAGTAGGCTACATGACAGAATATTTTCTAATTGATCAACTTGTTTAAGATAAATCTGATTCAGACAAAGTATTTGAAATGGAAAGTTGCTTTGTTTACAATAATTTCAAATAGCGAATGCATATATGTTTTACATTATGGAAATACCTAGACCACAATACCGATCCATTAACCCCCTATTGACTAGTGTAACAAAATAATAACCTTTCAGATTTAACTCCAACAATAATTCAGACGTTAAAGGGTTAATAATAAAACAAAGCAATAAAAATGTGATATAGATTACATTTCTAGTTCAATGACGTTGATAAGATTATCTTCAAAGTGTGAAATTACTAAAAAATAAAGTTTGTCTAACTTCAATCACGGATACAAATAGCATTACTAATTGACCCAAAAAAATAATTACGGTATAAAAAAACACAAAATTCTCAAAAAACGTTCAGCTCTCAAAAATTTAATTAGCCAATGGATAAAAAACTTCAGATATGGTTTTTACTTGGTTGGGTGATCGCATGGCAAGAACAGAGTGTGAGTTGTATCATGTTGAGAAAGTTAAAGTTTTTTTTGGGACAAAAACATAATCGATGAATGTCGAAGTTAACTGCACACAATTTCATTTCTCTAAATTCTAAGAAATGTTCATTAACATTATTTTTCTGTTGAATTTTTTTTTCTTATCCGGAAATTACTTGTTCGTCAAGTGACAAGATTCTTTTTGATAGAGCAGCAATGTGGATCCATTTGCCTATGGTAAATTAGAACTGATTACCGACATTGAGAGTTTCCAAATAATGAAAAGGTTTCTATTTGGAGAAGTAACTTTTTCATTTGACTTCACTTGTATTTTTTTCACCAGACAAAATTCTGAATAGTCTAGACCACTACAATCATACAGCATATTGAAAACTCTTCTTCAATTCAAAGCTTTTAATCAAAGTTGCAAACATAGGATGAATGAACCAAATAATGTGGAAGCCAACCAAAAAGAAAGTTTTTATTTTTTACCCAAGTCAAATTAAAGACTTAGAAGTTAAGAAAAACATTAATAACACCGGCTGGTTTTAGTAAAGCTTCGTTATTTTTTATGCAAAATATTTGTTCATATTTACAAATAAATGATGAGACAAATATTCGTTTGGAATAATAATAAAGACACTGGGAATTAATTATAAATCATGTATATAGTTAACCATCTTATTGTGAGGAAATAATAAAATGTACCAAAGGTTATTTCCAATACTAACTTTAACGTATGGGATCACATGCCAAAAATAGAGGTGTTGAGTACAAAGTAAAATAAATTTGAAACTTCAACACATAATTCCAGATCAAAATCATTCCATTGAGCACCACAGTAAATGGTCGGACCCGTCTAAGGGTAAGGGATGGTAGTGTCAGGTTCGACCCGAGTAACTGTAACGCAGGTTCGATTCCATACAGGTGAAAATGTTCTCTTTAGAAATACAATTGAGTATAGTTTACAAGTGAGTATAATCTAAAAGTGAGTATAAATTACAAGTGAGTGTAATTTACAAGTAAGTGTAATTTACAAGTAAGTGTAATTTCAAGTAAGTAATTTACAAGTAAGAGTAATTCACAAGTAACTGTAATTTACAAGTAAGAGTAATTCACAAGTAACTGTAATTTACAAGTAAGTGTAATTCACAAGTAAGTGTAATTCACAAGTAAGAGTAATTTACAAGTAAGTGTAATTTACAAGTGAGTAATTTACAAGTAAGTAATTTACAAGAGTAATTTACAAGTAAGTGTAATTTACAAGTAAGTGTAATTTACAAGTAAGTGTAATTTACAAGTAAGTGTAATTTACAAGTAAGAGTAATTTACAAGTAAGAGTAATTTACAAGTAAGAGTAATTTACAAGTAAGTACAATTTACAAGTAAGTGTAATTTACAAGTAAGTGTAATTCACAAGTGAGTATAATTTACAAGTGAGTATAATTTACAAGCAATAGCTTTCGAAACTTTTTCACGGTTTACATAATGCCACACGGTTGAGGCTTACATAAATATTTTTCATATAATTATTCTTAACGTTAATGTTAGTGAAACGACCAGCTTGACTTTCAGAAATGTAAGCAATGTATGTAAATTCATTCATTATTCAATAATATAGATTAATGTATTCCTTTATTTCCCCAATTTACAACATTGTTTAAATCTACTCCATAGATTTATTGTAGAATATTATCTGTATTCTTCAGATTCTAAATATTCCACAAAACTACTTCCCTACAAGTAAAGCAAACGAAGAACCAAACAGTTATAATCTACCAATTTGAAGAGTTTATTTTTTTGTCTGGCACTGAAGTCAATGCAAATTATTGCATCACTATCTAAACAAGTTCCACCGAATCCAATGTCGAAAGCTACCTCGGATTTAAAAAAACTTGTTTAGATTGTTCGAAAAAAAAACATTAAAAACTAGATAAGTAAATTGAAATGATGATTCTTGAGCACAGTTAAGTAGATTAACATAGATTTATTATAACAATGATATCCTTTTACGTCTCTTCGAGGTTTACTTTTCAACGCTTCACATTAGAACATTTTAGTTACCACTCACAACTAAGTGTGCATCCTTAGTTAGGTATGCAGCCAATGGAGCTGACAGGTTCAAAGGCTTGACGGGCGCAAAGAACGCTGCCAACAAGTAGTTGCTCTAACCAACTAGGCCATCAACATCATAATAAAATAGGACAAACAACAAATAAATGATAACCTTGATCATGAATGAAAAATAAAAAATTCAGACCAATTTTCAAGGATTAAGTAATTGTACGAAAGGAAGTTTGTTTAGGCAATTAAGTTAAACCTTCGTTTATTTTAGTTAGACACAATTGGAATGATTTAAAATAATTAAAACCATTCTGAACAGCTGAGACAAATAGATCACGAAAGGGTGTCATTGTTCCATTTTTGCTTTCATCATTTAATTCAATTGATTGTAATTGCAATGCAATGAAACAAATGTAAAAATGCAATTAAGAAAATAGGAAACAACTTTGACGAAATGTTTTGATGGGTTTTATTATATTGTGGACTTTTACTGTATGGAATAATGCGCTCTATAAAAATACAGGAAAATATTCCGCCACGCCAAGGAGATGCTGGTCAACCAATTGTTACAGTAGGTCACCTAATCATTTTGGGTAAAGGTGTTTTCTAGCATTAATTTTTTTGGCATTTCACTTTAACAAGGTTAATATTTTTATTAATTTCCATGTCTACTGACGTCCTCTTCAGAAACAAAATCTTTCTACGAATGACATCGAAATATTTAGAAAGATTACAATAAAAATATTACCCTCGTTTAAAGTGTTATTTCCAAAAAAATAACCCAATCGTATTTATTACCATCAGATAAACACAAAACATGGGACAGATTTTCAAGGTAATTTAAAACTATTGAGTTTTTGCCTTGAATGAGCAACAGGAACATTAGACAAAGCACGTGTAAGACCAAAGCCGTGGTTGGTTAGTTACGCAAAATCAGCAAGAAGGCAAAGACGTGATGATAACAAACCTCACAAATTATGAGAAAAGATACAAAAGATACAGAAGAATATTAAAGATACAG
Source organism: Archaeomysis grebnitzkii (assembly GCA_031471125.1). NCBI lineage: Eukaryota > Metazoa > Arthropoda > Malacostraca > Mysida > Mysidae > Archaeomysis > Archaeomysis grebnitzkii. The sequence goes on along the minus strand of JARUHE010343099.1, from coordinate 5,834 downwards.
AAGAATATTAAAGATACAGAAGAATATTAAAGATACAGAAGAATATTAAAGATACAGAAGGATACAACATATACAGAAGGATACTAAACATACAGAAGGATACTAAACATACAGAAGGATACAAAAATTGTTAAACGATAAACAATAAAAAATAAAAAATGCGCCATGTTGAAAAAGAATCGTTTGACCTCGCCCAAAGCCGAGGGTCGTGGTGACGTAATACCGAATGTTCGGTAATATGACCTTCCGGTGACATCTCCTTGAATTCACGACGTCACTTTCCTCAGCTGATCTATTCATCCAAAGGCTTGAATTTATATGGCGTTGTGGATGAGTTAAACCAACACTAGTCTGTGAGTCAATGCTTAAATGAATACCTTGGTGGTGCCAGCTAGAATTGCCTTTAGCCTTAATTCACACGAGCTTCAACGAAACAGAACAAGAAGCTTTAACTAATGTTGTTGGATTAATGATACTTAAAATGGGATTTAATGTTACAATGAAGACTCAAATACGTTTAATTTTTCAGGCACTAAGGCGTTAAAACCGCCAGCTTTTAAATGATGCAGGTTATCCAAGCATCAAGGGAAATAGCCGACAACATTGCATCCACTCGAAACTTGGGTTGTCATGTATTATAAAAAAATATTTATTATTTAACCTCTTAACGCCTGTAGGGACAAAACAGTGACGGTTGTAGGGTTATTTTCAATGCAAATATAATTTTATTGTAGACCTTAGAGTAATAATAATCCAGGCGTTAGAGGGTTAATAGATTTTCCTTTTTTTATCAGCTTTCAATCCCTTTGTTGTTTATTGCTCTTTAATGTTATACAAAACCAAACCAAAATAAAAACTATTTTTATTCCAATTATTTTATGTTCTTAATGACCTATTTAGAATCAATAAAACTTAGGCAAAGACCATAAATAGAAGCATCGAACACGGTTAACAATGAAGGGCGACTCAAGCCGAACGAAAAATAAAAGCAATTCAATGTACTAACAAACTTATTTAAACTTTTCTTGGTTTCACCCCACACTATTCTCGGTTTCACCCCACACTAGAGGTTGTCTTTGTGACTAATATTAACATTAGGGTTTAAATCGGTCATTGAAGGAGCTAAAACATCACATGGAGTTTGGGTTGAAGCCTAGCACTGCACGAATTATGTCGATTGTTAGAGGCCGATAATGAATGAATAAATAAAAAGCTGCTCTATACCCAGCATGCATAATTGCACAATCAGCAACCTTATGTTAAGAGTAACGTAAAATAACTAAGCAGCATAAAACAATTTAAAATTTAGAAAACATCACACCCGATACAATAGTCAGATAGACTTTAAAAATAATCCAAATCAGGAATCAGTAAATCATTATTTAAAACTAAAAATTGTCGAGATATATTTATTTGAATTGTATGAAAACGTAACAAACAAACAATCAAATAAACAAACTAACAAACAAACAAAACAAACAATCAAATAAATAAACAAACAAGAGACCGGGAATTATCATCGAATGTTACTGGTTAAGACAATGTCTTTGCTTTATGACAATTTCCTGCTGCAAAAGAAGAGCTTTGGTTACGTTTGCTTTTCTGCTCAAATGATGTTAAGAAGATGTAGATCAACTACGTTTCGGGTCCGTTACAACTTGGAAACAAAAATTAATTATATTTAAATTTATACAAAAATATATTGTTCAATTTCATTCAAAAACTAATCAAACAAAGTTTATAGCTAATGTTACGAAATTAATACATGTGCGCGCGTGCGTGTGTGTGTGTGTGTAAAGTACAAACACCAACTCGTTCACACTCGTTAACTTACTTTTTTGAAGACTAACTTTACATGACCAACACTCTTTCATCAAAATATCACTCTTAAAATAGAAAAACGATTTTCCTATTTCATTCACGAAAAAGTTAAATGTTTTTCAATTGTGTAAAAAATGAATTGGACATAAATGTAAATTTCAACTCACCAAAAATGCTAAATGAAGAGAGCAGAAGATGATGAAGAAAAAACATAAGAATTGCCGTAGATCCCAAGTAAGATTATTTCATTTTTTCGGATTCAATTTCACTGCATTTAACAAAACAACTTCACTATTTTATATTTATTAATTATTTTTTTTATTCAATAATTAATATTTTTATATTTAATAATTAATATTCTTATATTTTATATTTAACAATTAATATTTTTATTTACTTCTCTAATAACAATTTGGCACAATATTATTTGCTCGATCATTCAAATCCACAGGAAGTCAACAACGATCTGAAAGAAACAAAGAAAAATTAAAAATTTCATCTGGAGATTAGATTTATTTTGTCACATTTCAAAAAATATAAATATAATGTACATTTTACACATTTGTATACTATATATATGGATCGATAAAAGCACAAGTGAGGTAGGCTCTATCTTATTTGAATGTGGGTTACCTCACTTGCGCTATTGTCGATCCATATATTCAATGAATAAACTTATTAAAAATCTGAAAAAAGTTTCAACTTAATCAACTTTTTTTTAATCAAATGAAACTTCTCTTATAGGGCGATGCATCGAACAATTTTATTTATTCTTTATGGTTTGATATCTGGATGAAAAAGGAATCACAGGACTATCAAATTTGAATTTAAAAATAATTGAATGACGAAAACAAAAACAAACTACTTTTAATAACAAAAACAACAATGATAACTAGCCATAGATGACCTGCAATCTCGCGTGGCTATAATTCAATAAATATTTATTTTATGAAAAAATTATTCCTGGTAATGTTGGTTAGATGGTCATTATAAACAACTTTTGTTCAATAAAATTTTCTGGAACTCTTCAAATAAATTAAAAACTTTAATTTTTAGGTGAAAATTAGGTTATTTCCACAAATTATGTTTTTTGGCTATAACTCATATAATTTTTTTTTAAATACTTCTAACAATATTTGTTAAATAGTCCTAACAACAAACTTTTGTTAAAAACTCTGTTTTTGACTATAACTTTTTTAAGGTGGGGATTTAAAAAAATACTCTTAGCAATTTTGATTGGATGGCCATAATAAACAACTTTTCTTCAATATTTTTTTTTGTATTTTTTTAACTCTTCAAACAAAAAACTTTAAACTTTTGCTCGAAATTTTTTAGAGTTAATTGAGGGTTTTTGTTTATAACTCGGTTAATGTTAATTTTTGAAAAAAAAATATAACAAATATATTTTGTTTATGGAAGTTCTCTGTAGCTCTTAAAATAAAGTTATTTAACACCAATTGATTTTTAGGTGCAGACGACGACGACGGAAATATAAAACATATATAAAGCTTTTTCCTAACGGAACGCTCGATAAAAACTAACAACTGTTACCAATTCTAAGTAGTAATATCGTTAGATACACATAGTTGGTATCATTATTCTCATTTACAGTAATATTATTTTCGTAACCATTATTACTATTATTATTATCATTATAATTGTTAACATAAACGTCATCATCATCACCATCATCATTATTACTATTATTATTATCGTTATAATTGTTAACATAAACGTTATCATCATCATCATCATTATTATTACTATTATTATTATTATCATTATAATTGTTAACATAAACGTCATCATCATTATTATTATTACTATTATTATTATCATTATAATTGTTAACATAAACGTCATCATCATCATCATCATTATTATCTCTATTATTATTATCATTATAATTGTTAACATAAACGTCATCCTCATCCTCATTATTATTATTACTATTATTATTATCATTATAATTGTTAACCTAAACGTCATCATCATCATCACCATCATTATTATTACTATTATTAGTATCATTATAATTGTTAACATAAACGTCATCATCACCATCGCAATAACTGAATTTAAAGCAAGGTTACGTCCGCCAATAATCCGCACAAATTGCACAACAACCGATGACGTAATGAATCGTGGGATCATTTGCGACGGATCATTTCCATCTTCGGTTCCTCTCCATCGAGTCACAAATTGGTGAATTCGGACGTGTTCAAGAGACAAGTTTCGAGCATTCCATCACACACGGAGAATGTCAGTGTGCCAAAAATTGTTTGCCCTAACAACCGATAAATGCAAAGAAACTATTCTAAAACTTGATATGTTTTGCCATAAAAACCAATAAATGCAAAGAAACTAATCTAAAATTTTATTATTTTTGCCATAAAAACCGAAAAATAAAAGTAAAATCTTCTCAAAAAAAGAAAAAATTCCACCAGTGAATGTTCAGGAAGAAGTTTCAAATCTAAATGTCGAGAATCTTAGGCTCGGCAAACATGCTTATAAATCTGGACATTCTAAGATAAATGAGCAGACAAAAAATAAAATTACCCCGATTTTGATTAGATTTAGTCGATATCTATTTTATCAACATCTAAGACGGAGTCGAGTGGCTAAATTCATTGGATAGTCTCTCCCTGAAATGTCCCAATGCGACAGAACATGGCCATTAAGATTACTTAGGTTCAATGTTTGTTATTTTTATATGCAACTTTAGCTGAACCTGGCACTACACTAAAAAGGTATGTGCTGTAAAATGAACAACTTCTAATGTTCATCCACCACTTTTTTTTACAATTTTGACATGACCATTTTCCACTGCAACGTGTCTATGCAATACCGCTTATTTATCTAGTTGATGTTGGTCTATACCATAGAATTAAATGAACGGCATTTAAATTTTATTTTTTAATTCTTTTGAAACAATTATTAATTATTATCCATGCATAAACAAATGTTCCAAACAATTATAGTAACCATTTAACCACGGCAATAAATTCAAGAACTTGTTTAAATTTGAAGACAAATTTTGAATAGGTAAGTGTTTGCTATTTTCTCTACAAGCAATTCAAACTACTTTAAAAAAGTTGGTCATTAAAATAATAATACAGCAATACTCACATAGAGAAAAACTAATTACCCAACAATAATATAAAACGTACCTGTAAGAAAAAAATACATTAATATACTTATTTAAATTAAAATATTTCAAAATTAAAACACGTTGAGTAAAAAAATAAATTTTTATACAACTCCAAATAAAAACTTTATGTTGGTTAAATATTGATATTTCAGTTCCTAATGGTAACAATTCATCTAAAATTGTATTTGTAAAACTAAATCCACAATTATAAAACATTTAAAACAAAGAAGTAAATTTCAACATTGAATGACATTGTGGAATTATTTCACATTTTTTGTAGTTGAGAAAATTTATAAAAATATCTTTCCATATTTTTATTTCAAATAAAGTGTGACGAAAATGTCAAATAAAATGTGGAGAAAATGTCAAAAAAGACAATGAATTTATTATAACAACGTTCAGTCAGTTATATGTTAATAAATTTGTGAATGCTTTCATCCAATCCGATCTAGAAATATATAAAACGGGCCAACAAATGACTAAAGTGGTTTACAGTGCATACAATTAAATAGCATTAGAGTAGTCACAAACATTCATAACGTAATATAATAGTTGAATTTTTAACTAAAAAAATACATTTGTGCCGAACTAACCCAGTGGTCTACACAAACGTACACGCACTCAATGAGAGTGAGTATGTGAGTGAGAATGAATAAGTGTGTATATGTGTGTGTGTATATGTGTGTGTGTATGTGTGTGTGTGTGTGTGTGTGTGTGTGTGTGTGTATGTGAGTGTGTATGTGAGTCTGTATGTGTATGTGTATGTGTATGTGAGTGTGTATGTGTGTGTGTATGTATGTGTGTATGTGTGTGTGTGTGTGTGTGTGTGTGTGTATATATATGTGTATGTGTGTGTGTGTGT
>JARUHE010343088.1:0-10382 GCA_031471125.1 Archaeomysis grebnitzkii | reverse complement strand
TATATATGTATATATATCTATGTATGTGTATATATATATGTATATGTATGTATATATATATACATGTATATATATATGTGTATGTATGTATCTATGTATATATATACATATGTATGTATCTATGTATATATATATATATACATATGTATGTATCTATGTATATATATATAATATATATATATATATATGTATCTATGTATGTGTATATGTAGTCTGCAGGTGATGTACTTTGTAAACGAACATACATCCACGTATTCAACTGTTCTACATAGTAACAAAATCAACGTTTGTTTTATGTAAAATTGTTGAACATTATGAAATAAGTTCAAATCGATGATTTCTGCTTACGTGTCATTAGATGACTAATAGTTGCAGTGGCAAAATAAAACAATGATGCAAACGTAAGACATTTCCTTCTTTGTAATACACACACTTATAAATGTTCAAGTATTATAATATTAGTTAAAAATCAAAAGTGGGACTAATAATGTTCATCTACCAAGTAAACAAACTTAAATCCAATATCGAAATAGCTTAAAAACAAGATAAGAATTATTTTTCTACAAACAGTTTTCGTAATTATAAACAAAATCAAAATGACAAATGTAAAATAATGAGCTCTTTATTTTGTTATATGGACTGAATTGCCACGCCTTCAATATTTAATTCAACGTAATTCTCATCAGCCGAGATATTCTGTTCAGAGTAGATTTCACCTTTAAATTCAACCCTTCCAATATTGCGATCAATTTTTTTCATTCATGTTTTCATGCTTTGACTCATTGGTAGACATTAAAACATTGAAAATGAAGCTTCTTACAACTGTTCTCATGTCCAAAGTTTTCTTCTCAACTTGATAACCAAATGCAAATTGGTTCTACTAAACATTGATTTATTTTAGTTTCTCTAGATTTAATTTGTTTCAGCTGTATTTTGAAATCACACTGTAAACACATGACTAACTTTTTAGGTCTAAATTAGTCATAAATTAGTCAAATAATAGTCATGTTCATAAAATAGTCAACTTGATGATGTTAAATCTCGACATTTTCAAAATTTAGTTAATGTGACTAACTTGTTTGTTACCTTATTAGAGGCATTATATTAAATTATATTAAATGAAGTGTTTATTTTTTTAATACAATAAAATTCAAACATGCTTTATCAGTGAATCTGAAAATATCAAACAAAGGTTTCATGGGAATAATAGCAATTAGACTAGATGAAACAATGCAAAACTACTTTATTGTGCTCAATAATATGCAAGACCTAAGAAAGTTCGCGTATATTTTCTAACGTTTGTTATTATCACAAACCATGTTTGAAAGCATACTTACTTATATCTTTAACATACATTTTTAAACAGGTGAGTAAAAATTGATAATATGTTAGAAATTTAGTTAATGCTGAATTCAACATTGTTTGTAGATACTTTAAGCATAATCCTAGTTTAGCATGGTAATGAGTTTTATAAAATATTGACAAGAAAGCAACGTGCCAAATGATATTTTTATAATTTATGGTGTCCAAAAGATGTTTAATATATTATTAATTGTTTAATAAACCAATTAGACATTATATTTTCATGAAATAGTTTTTGTCATTAAATTTTAGCAATCTTACAGCTTAAGGGTTGAAATGAATCTGAGTGAAAATGTTTAATTTAAAGTATTCTTCATAATAAAAATGTAGCTCCTATTTATATGTTTATGTAAATATATGAATATGAGGCACTATAGGAACTCACAAATCAGAACATAGCCTGAATTTTACATACGTACATAAAATGAGGTTAGATATTGCCAGAGTTCCTTACCACCACTAAACTGGAATAATGCCTAAATTCTTATACCCAATTAAGAAAAATAAATACCCGATTATTTTTACATGAAATTGAATAAATGACGTTTTTTTAAACGAATGTGGTAAGTTCTTGTATGATTTTTAGTTTTCCAATGGCAAGCCTACAGGGTTCTAAGGTATGTTTATATTGATATAGGTTGCGTCTACATATATTCACATAGTACTTATCTAACCATGTCTAAACTAGGACTATGCCCGCGAAGGCAGCATTAATGGTGAATTTATCATTAACTAAATTAAAAACATGTTATTAATTTGTACTCATCTGTTAAAATATTCATGTTAATGACTTGTAACTTCTGTAAGTCTGTTTTCAAATATGGCTTATTTGTATGCTTGTTAAATTTTTGTTTAAAGTGTAGACCAAGCATAGTGAGATTATGTAGAATTATTGGTTTTATATTTTTTGTACAAATAAAGTATACAAAAAATTAGATCATATACAGTATTTGAAAAATTGTTTCATTAACCAATAATAGTAAGTATGATAAAAAAAAGTTAGGCAAACAGTCTAACCTTTGTCTAGTTTACATGTGTAAAACGATCAACATGACTAGTTTATGCTATAAACTAGTCATATTGACCAAGTTTCCAAAAAAATGTTAATCCAATTTTATTCACCTGACTATTTTTTTCATTTAAGTTAGTTAAAATTAACATCATCATATTGACTAACTTAGGATAGTCAATATGATTAATATATGTTTACAGTGCCGAATTATTTTTGCATAAACTATTACTTGCCTGCTTTGATGCATACCCAGTCGACGTGTGATAAATTTTATAACTTCTTGCTCCATAGCTAAATGTTTGTCATATGACTCGGGCAGGTTTTTACATCGTATGACAGATGACTATTATTTTCTAGAAACGTCTGGCAGTGCTGTTTGTTGTTGAAACATGTTTAGCGAACTCTTCTAAATCCACATTAATATTCATTAAATTAAGTTCATAAGTTATTGTGAATTGGTGCATCATAAAAGAAGCCTTGCAATTCAAGATTTATTAACCTGAGTTTCAAGCTTCTATTTCTTTCTATTCTGATACTTGATATAACTTAATTGTTCACGCCAAAAGTTAACTTCACAATTCCCTTTTTAATATTGGTCATTTTTTTCACCTGTTGTTTTGTGTTTATTTGTTTAGATTAGTAATCTAATATTTGTTTCTAAATTTAAACGAGCAACATTTTCCATCTTTATAATTTGTTCATAACTAATCAAAACCTGGGTGGAGACAAATGTAGTATTTATATCACTTTTTCTATTTGTAAAGTGCAATCAAAGGATATAATAAAAATGACAATCCATTATGATGTTCCTTATATTATCAAACGGATCCAATTTATTATCTTCATATGTTTGTTGTTGAAAGTTGTTGTCAGTTATTTTGTTTTTGTTCGATGTTTTTTAATGCGATTCTCAGTTATTGTTTTCATTAATTTTAATTACGTAACTTGCAGCTAAATTAGATTATTAGATTATAATAACAATGCTTTTAGGAATTTATAATTAATTACATTTCCTTTTAATTACGAATGTATCTTGAGTTAAAACCAATTATGTGTGAAAACTGACGAAACATCTCACAATAATGTCGATTTACATTAAATTTATCACACGTGGTTTTCCATATCTACATTGATTAATTTCCTCAATTTTTCTATGCGTTTGTTAATTTGATCTAACTTCTTAATCATATCCTGCCACTATAAATAGTTGAATCAACATTAGAGGTGTACCGAAGCCAGAATTTTGCCGAAGCCGAAGCTTCAGGGAAGCTACTTTGCCGAAGCCGTAGCTTCGGGGAAGCTACTTTGCCGAAGCCGAAGCTTCGGGGAAGCTACTTTGCCGAAGCCGAAGCTTCGGCAAATACTTCAACCTTTTCAAATAAACTATGTAAGGTTTTCAAAACTTTAGGTAGCACTTTTTGTGATGCGACAAGAGTTCAAATATACATGTATGTATAATATAATATATATACATACTACATATGTATAATATATATATATATATATATATATTTATGCGTGTATGTGTGTGGGTGCATATGTGTGTGTATATATATATGTAGGTGTGTGTTTATATAGGTGTGTGTATGTATGATAAATAAATAATAATTAAAAAGTTGCATCAACGTCATAAATTCGTATTTTATTATATTGTAATTAAACTGAACACCATTCACTGTGATAAAAAACTATTTTTAAAATGTTTTGTTTGTAAATTAATTCATATTTTCACCTATGTCTAGGCTTGAAGCGACATCGACAGTACACTGTGGCATCCTCTCAAAAATGTTTTACTGAATCCCTATTATATCGTTCATAAATAAAAAAAAACAGTTTCACTAAAATCGTATTCTATCAATCATAAATAAAAAGAAACAATTTTGTTGAAACTGTAATATTTAATCATACAGTTTTGCTGACGTCTTAACTTATATTTGTATTGCACTGTCATTAAAATAAACCCTATTAGACTTTATAAGCAACTAATTTCAAAGAGTTTTATTTGTGAATGAATTCATGAAGGTCACATAGGCCTAGCTGCTAGGTAATGTAGTCCTTGAAATGTTTCTTGAGACAAGCTAGAATAGTAGCACAGAACAACTGGTAATTGCCTAAATAGGCTACTAGATTGTTTTTATAAAAAAATGATTACCATCCTAAATTCGTATTTATATTAAATTATATTTAAAATTAAAACGGTTTAATCCAACAAAAAAAGTAATTTTTAAAACTTTATATTTACTTCTTCCAAAAATAAATGTAATTTAAGCTAATCCATTTAGACAAATTAATTTTCAAAAACATAGCTGTTAGTATAATTATATTTGTCACATTATATTTGAAAGAAACGCGTTTTACTATACAAAAAAACAATTTTTAAAACTTTTTATTTGTATTTTAATTAAATATTCATTAAAAACTATATGAACCAACTACACCAACTTACATAACCTCCATCACAAAATTAAAATGGCAGACATTTGATTTCAACTCCTAGGAATAAAGTTGGAAAACCTAAAGTTTTCTTTATTTAGATTATTATTTCGAATTTTAATTACATTATGAATAAAACAAAACTATTTTTATTTTACAAAAAAAGATGTATCTTTAATTTAACCATGCCTTCATATTTGCTAATATAAAAACATTGTGCTCTCTTGTGCGACTTGGTCACTTCAACACAACAAAGTTTGGTTCAAATCTAGCAGTATAAATTTTCAAAAATTTTAAATTCATAACAAAACTTAATAAAACTATTTTTAAACATTGAACTTCACTATGCAGGTTCACAACACACATGTTTTCTTTATTTTTCTATCAATAGGACATAATATATCGATAATTATTTTTAAAATCTGAATTACAATTTGTCTTTATAATTTGTCGACTTACACTTTTATTTGTCGAAGACGAAGCCGAAGCTTCGGTACACCCCTAATATATATATTTATTGATTACGAATGTGTCTCTAATTCCCTACATATATAACGTTAAAGTTATATATACAGAATAGCAACAAAATTAAAAACATACCTTTCTTAAAAGAATACTTATTTTCTTGCTTGTATACTGACATGCTGTAAAGCGAAATAGACGTTAACAATATATTTATTCATACCTAAATCTTATGAAAGTTCATACCTTAAAGGGGTACTCATTTTAAAATACAGTATATACATACATACACACACACACACATGTATATACATATATAATATTTGTATAACATAAATCCTGAATTATATATATATATATATTTGTGTATTTATAGTAATTGTGTATATATACAGTAGACATATTTCAATGATATAACACAATATGCTTACAAAATTTCAACATACCTCATGTACTCTAAAAGCTCCCGTTTGACATCCATTTTAAGTTCATCTGAAAAATTCCACAAACTAATTATTTTCAGCAAACTAAACAAATTCTTTTAATTATAATCTGCATAAAACACAAATCTGAATACGATAGAAAATTATTAAGTTTTTTTTGTGTTAACAGTTTCATTTTTTGTTTTTTCACTTGAATATGTTTTATTTCTTAATCGCGCACGTAGTAAAGCGGTTCATTATATAAGCAGTGATTTTTTTCTTATATTTGCGGTTGGGGATTTTCGGACCAAAATTGATTTCCCAATTTTTTTTCATAAAATTTCATTTGACTTGAAATTAATTTCAAGTCAAATCACCGTTGCATTTATACATCTGAAGTTTACTAATACAACAATGCGGTCATTTTGATGTGTCTTAAAAAAGAAACTAAAAGGTCGAAGTAAAATCATATAATTGACATACTGAAAGTAATATAAAGCCTTAGGTTTTCTTTGTGAAGTCAATATATAAAAACATAAGAATGTAGAACATGTATAACATGTACACCAGAGGACCGAGGTTACCAATGTCTCGCGTGAAGTAAAAACTGTTTATTTAAATATGAAAAATTGACTACAAATTTTTCATAAAAAAAACTCGTATATTTCAATACTTATAAGCTTTTCAAAAATTTGTTTAGTACTATTTATAACTATTCATTTAAGATATAAATGATAACTGTCGGTCAACAAATAAAAAAATTGAATGTTTTTCTTGAATATGGAAATATGGCCATCTCCACAAAAATATTTCATAAAATCCTTATATCTCAAAAATTATAATTTTTTTTTTGTAAAAAATATCACTTTGTAACTTTTGATGTACACTTTATAACTGTTTATTTGAGATTTAAATGATAACTATAGATCAACTAACAAGAAACTTGATTTTTTTACTTGAATATCTTTGGTATAACTACTATACCGATAATGGAGACGTTATGGAATAGTAACACCTTAACAGAGCTTCACCTCTAGCACGCTCAAAAATGTGTAAAATGTATAGGGAAACGTATAATACATGCGTTCAATATCTGTAAATCTTGTTATCAACATTAGAACATGGTACAAAAAGCGATATCATGATTCTACTAACATTTGTTAGCAATACTTAGCAGGTACTGACCGCATGCAACAAGTATCAATAAAATATATTTACCGCCATTCATCCCATCAGCATCTGCGTTCAATTCTCTGCTAGCTTTGTCCATAAACATGTCCTGCAAAAAATATTTGGCTTTAAGGTTTGTTTTATAATTTGAATGTTTAGTTTCATTAACCTTTGTTCTCTTACAAACTTGATCTTGCCATCAATGGTTGTTTTCGACGCCATACTCTAATGCATGCAAGGGCTGTTAAATCCGCGTCCGGTTCGATACATCTGATATCATGCATATGAGGAAAACTGACAGGTGGTCTGACCATAGTAACGATTTTTACATGCGTCATCTTTTTCCATTTTGTTTTTATATCAATAGCAAGCTGTATTAGGTTATGAATATCAAATCGGATGCATTGGAAGAATGGTCACCTGCATTTTTTGATTTTCCTTTGAGGAATAACAACAATAGGCAGATGCAGGATAAATGGGGAGACGAGCGTATTAAGATAACTGTAACGTGGTCCATCACCTTTGTTGCCTTATATACACATATGGGCAATGGGCAAGGTTAAGAAAATAAATCAATTGTATTTTAACTAAATCTGGCATGCACTGTTTTTTTGCTCTTTGAGCGCAGCAGTTGGTTGTTTCTATACAACTGTTCGGAAACCAGGAGCAATAATACTACTGGTTTTAAATCCCCGAAGATGCTGCTTACTTGTCACTTTTTTATAAAATGTGTTCTTTGTGCTTAATAAAGCAGATCTAATGAAGTGGCATGCCTCTGCTGCCAGATGGGTTTTATTTTAATTGTCGTTAACTCAACCCCGTCTTGGACACGTAGGACAGGGCCCTCACGTCGGAGGATCTAGTACGACTCTAGCAGACCCGCCACACCCGTCAAGAGGGTCTACTGGGTGAGGCCCGTCCGCACATGTGAGCATGTGAAGAGGTGTGTCGTGTTGTGTGTGTGATGCTGGAACAACAGGTAGTTTGGTGTGGTCTGAGTGTCGAGGGATATTTTGTGTAGGTATTCTTGTAGTCCAGGGTATGTATTTGTTCTCAGCTTTGCCAGTGTTCTGCGCATGTTATCTGAGAGGGTTTGTTCACTAGTGTTGATGTCTGGTGCATGTCTGTTTAAAACTTTGTTTGGTAGTGTAGTTTGTGTGTGTATGAGTTTCTTGTGTTGTTTTATTGTTTGGAAAGTGGTATGTTCCGGGGTTGTGTCCATGTTGGTGGTGTAGTCGTTGTTATTGTCGAAGGTGGTTTGTTTCATGTGTCTGGAGTTTGCTGTTTGGTGTGATGGTAGTGTTGTGTGTTTTTTAGTTGCGAGGCGTGTTATTTTAGGTGTGTTTGTATGGGGTGTATTTTTTTCTCGTCGTGTAGGTGTTGTGTGTTAGTGTATAGTGTGCTGCTTGTGGATGTTCTAATTGCTGTGTTTTGGATGGTTTGCAGTTTGTTGATGCTTGTGGTGGATATGCTAGATGACCAGATACTGTTTGCGTATTCTATGATAAGTTTTGGGATCGACAACAGCACAAGTGAGGTAACCCATATTGAAATAACATAGAGTTCACCTCACTTTTATATAGTCGATTCATATATAATTATATACTTTACACTGTACGAGTAAAATACAAGATGCGAAATTGAATCACAATAACAATTGATTAAAAACTAAACAAATACCTTATATTTCGATGATCTTGATTCAGAGTTTTGTTCTGGAAGTATGAAAACATTCAATGAAATCAGTTGAAATTGATTTACAGTAACAATGTATGTATTACTAAGTTAGTTGTACAACATTATCAATCTTTTCCTGTATTTAAATATCAATGGAGTACAATAATAGAGATGCTACCACAAATGTGCGAGGTATGTAAAACATTTAAGAATATGAAATAAATGGAAGATCTTCCATAAATACATCTTTTGTATATCACATATTGGTTTAACAAACTTTCGGCCTACCTTTTTTTATAAACAAAGTAAAACAAACTTTAGGTCTACCTTTTTTTATAAACAGTAAAACAAACTTTAGGCCTACCTTTTTTATAAACAAAGTAAAACAAACCTTAGGCCTACCTTTTTTATAAACAAAGTAAAACAAACTTTAGGCCTACCTTTTTTATAAACAAAGCAAAACAAACTTTCAGCCTACTTTTTTTTATAAACAAAGTAAAACAAACTTTCGGCCTACCTTTTTTTATAAACAGTAAAACAAACCTTAGGCCTACATTTTTTATAAACAAAGTAAAACAAACCTTAGGCCTACCTTTTTTTATAAACAAAGTAAAACAAACTATAGGCCTACCTTTTTTATAAACAGTAAAACAAACTTTAGGCCTACCTTTTTTTATAAACAAAGTAAAACAAACTATAGGCCTACATTTTTTATAAACAAAGTAAAACAAACTTTAGGCCTACCTTTTTATCTAAACAAAGTAAAACAAACTTTAGGCCTACATTTTTTATAAACAAAGTAAAACAAACTTTCGGCCTACTTTTTTATAAGCAAAGTAAAACAAACTTTAAACCTAGGCTACCTTTTTTTTATAAACTAAGTATAGGCTTACCTTTTTTGTTTGTTCTTCCCATCTTTTAGAGATTTGATTCAATATTCTGCAAACAAAATTAACGCTTATTATTAGAACAAAGATTACTAGTCATTCACATACTATTTACATTGACATCTGCAATCCACCACAAAAGGCAAAAATATTCTAAATTATATCCATGAAAATGATAAATCAATCTCTGGTAAACATTAGTTTATGACTTTACGGGCATTTATGTGAAGGAAATTTTGAAACACCTGACCTTAGCCGTGCAGGGTTGACTCTTCAAACTACGTGAACAATGAAGCCTTATCCAACTGTTGGATAAGGTTTCATTGTTCATGTGGTTTGAAGAGCGAGCCTTGGGCGGCTGAGGGCAACAGCACAGTATAATGAAATTATTCTTAATCTGTGGCAGCAGTTTAAAAATTTCCTTCGCATAAATGCCCGCAAAAATCATATCGATGAAGACAATGATAAATCACTTTCTGTTGAACACTAGTTTATGACTTTGCGGGGATTAATGTGTAGGAAATTTATAACCTGCTGTCCACAGTCGTCCACTCTTCAAACCACGTGAGCAATAGAGTCTTATCATCCAATTGTGTACTCCCCATCCAACTGCCCTCAGCCCTGGACGGCTGAGGGCAGCAGGTTAAAAATATCCTTCACATAAATGTCCGCAAAATCATATCAATGAAGCTTCACATGCAGTTGCTTAGATAAACAATGCTTAGTGGTATGATTAAAGGAATACCCTCATACTCCTCAATGCTACTTCTGGCTCTGTAGCAGGTTTTACTAAGTACTAAGTCACAGTAAAATGGCCTGGTAATGTAAAAAATGCGCTTCCTGTAAACGTTTTGGTATGTATGCGTCATATGGTTACTACAATCAGTGCCGGACTTAGGCATAAGCTGACTAAGCTACAGCTTAGGGCCTCACAATTAAAGGGGCCTCCAATTTTTT
>JARUHE010343077.1:0-10383 GCA_031471125.1 Archaeomysis grebnitzkii | reverse complement strand
CTAGCACAGGTCCCGCAGTTGAGCTCTTGGTTAGCCTAGCAGGGCAAGAAGACACTCTAGGCACAGTCCAAGGTGGAAATCAGATTTAAGAGAAGAGTCCTAGGAGGTTAGTAACTCAGCCCATACGTTACTCCTTGACCACGAGCCACCTGACCCAAGATCATTTCAAACTGACGATCGAAGTTCAATGCAGTGTCTAAATGCACACCCGAATATCTTACATTATCGACCCATTGAAGGCGAGAACAGCAAAAATATTCATCCGGGAGACTCAGATTGGTGCTCTTCGAGGACATCATTAAATAGGGTTTATTTATATTTGCCATAAGTGCTACAAATCAGAAATAATAAATAAATTGATTTGATTTAAAAACAACAGCACCAAGGGTAGAATAAGTCATCCAAAACATGCATCATCCGCATGATTTGCATTACCTCTTTTAATGACAAATTGAAAATATTTTTGGATATACAAAGCTAAGTACATTTAAATTTGAATAGTTTTATTACTTTTAAATTAAAGGTCAAGCAGTTAAGGAACATCAAATTTTGGTTTGACAAAGTTTAAATCAAAATAACCATTAACTTTAAATCAAAATAACCATTAACTTTAAATCAAAATAACCATTAACTTTAAATCAAATAATTTTATGCATTTGAATATTACATTTATAAAACATTTATATATTTCAATATATATACAGATACTGTATAAGATTATAAATCTTCTTTTAATATTATTAAAATAAATCAAATTATGTAAAGTTTTGATTTTGTTACTACCTAAACAAATAATTTAGAATTGTCTTCTTTTCGTGTAAAACTCCCTAGGTTTGAACTCTCTCTGATTTAAGAAGTCAAATCTTATTCTAAAGTTTTCTCTAAATGAACTTTTTATCTTTGAATTTTTAAATACCTGTTTTTTCTATATTGTAAAAGTTATGCAATGAATTATAAAAAAGGTAAATCCTTTTATTTGTATGATATTTATCAAACTATTGAATTGAGAATTTTAGATGAAAAATTAGGCTAATTCAAAAACCTGTATAACTATGAATTGAGCTTTAATATATAAAATTGAATTCATAAATATTGTGATTACTTTGCCAACATTATTTTTATATTAAAACTTGATAAATAAAAAAATAAATTCATGTTGAACAAACTTATTTTGTTTTAAAAATAAATATAATAAATAAATATAAATAATGTATTCATTAAAGTATGAACAACGGGCAATAAAAACAATTTTTCACACTAAAAACACTTAAATGTTGACATAATATAAATGCAAATATTTGGCACTAAAACTTTTTTTATTCTCCAAGTAGATTTATTTAAAATTATAATTTAATTACATTTTCGATCTTTATGAAAAATATTTAATTCCCTTTTAAATATAACTAGTTTTGCCTGAACCACCACGCGGCCTTAACCAATTCCACGTTGATCCTATTATCTAATAAGAAAGGTTTTAACCATTTATAGGGCCAGAAGTCGTATTTGATCACTTGAACACAAACAAAATAGCGCAGCCAACCCTGCCAGCTTGTTCGAAATTAGAAAAGCACGCCTGTGTGCCATAAATACCCATTTAGGGTTGTTGGAGTTCATTATCAGCATACAAGTTTTGAAATTGGAGTTCGCTAGAGATTAATATGGGTCATGTACCAGGGTGTCACAAAATATGCTTGAGTTACAAAACATTGCGATAGCCGTAGCTGGTGTTGACGCAATGTGATTTCTGCCCAGTGCTCTGAATATCAACGTGAATAAATTCAATCAAACGCGGGTAAACGGCGGGAGTAACTATGGCTCGCTCGGTTGGGGTCTCCCATGGTCTTAGAGTACCCGGTTGTCCGCGGTCATACACAACTAAGCTTATGTCAAAGGTTGTGATATGGGCGTATCGAAGGGATGGCGACGACCATGTGGGATTCAAGGGGCGGGTTTTACCTCGGAGTGGTGAGAGTCCAAGGCCAGGTGGTGAGCTTAGCTTCCTCCTGACCTACGGATTGCCCGTTCCCGAACAGCACCAACATCGCTGTTTTTGTCCATACCCTGAAAGGTTTGCAGCCTACTGGGAAGGGCTCTGCGAGGGAGAAGGACCCGAGCGGAAAAACCAAAGTTGCAAGCAAGAAACAAAGTAGTAATGAGGGTGGTCTCCATCGCCCTCGCCCAACGTCAAAAACGGATGGAGAGGAAAGTAGCCTCCGACGGCCGTCAGTGCCGAAAAGCAGTAAGGATGAAAAGGGGAAAAACATTTGCCCTGGTAAAATGGGAGCCCTCCAATGCCCGCACTGTCAACGACTGTGTGGAAACAAGGGGGCACTCACAAATCACATTAAGAGCTGTGCCAGACCGCCCGAGAACTACGCAGAGATGGGCGCTGTTGCGAAGGCTGAAGGGGGCCTTCAACCAGGTTAGCTGGAACCACCGCAGGTAAAAAAGTCACGGGCTTTGACCTGTCAGGAAGAGGGAGAGGCGAAGGTGAAGAAACACCAAGGGCTGTATCAATCATTACAGAGGAGGGCGCTGAACCCCTTATTTTGGAGGGTCTGACTATGACCGGTATATCCGGAGAAGGAGAAAGTAGGGTACGTGTGATTCACGACTCAGGAACAAATGTAGAATCAGAGTTACAAATGTACATTGAAAGGGCTCGTACCAGAACTCTAATGTCTTTTAGTAAACATACTAAAATATTTGAGCACAAATAATCATACAACGCATCATCTGGGGTTAGAATGGAACGGTATAAAAGCTTGTGAGCACATCCGTCCATCGGGCGGAAGGCTCTCTGGGTATTCCTTCTTGGGAGATGGAGTAGTCTGTTGGCCAGAATTTTATGCAGGGTCCTAACAATCAAACTGGTCACTGCGATTGCTCTGAATTCGGTTGGATGGGCCGCTCCCGGTTTCTTTGATATCATTGTTACCCGCGAGGTGGCAATATTAGCTGGGAGGCCGCACAGGAGTAAGAAATTAATTTTCCTCCCCAGTACACAAGAGTCGTAGGACTGAAGATCATCCGGGGTTACGCCATCTGGCCCCAGCGCGGTTTTCTCTACATCTTATTTCAGCAGTAGAAATGGGCTCTTCGAAATTATGGAGGGTCGGGAATGGCGGCACCGGTGTGGTGTTATGTCCTTGGAGGGGCTGGACTGGTCAGTACCGGCTGCCAGACCTCCAGAATGGCTCTGCCAAAATTCCTCTTTAGCTCTCTTTGTACCTTCCCGTATAGCCTACGACGTCACTGGCACCTGGTCTCTCTTGCATTCTCTCGAGCCTGTGTTCGTCTGGTCTTCCTCGAAGGTTTTACGCTTGGCAGTGAGCCCAGCAACGCAGCCCCGAACTGATTTGAAAGAATCAATCTGTCTTCCGGCAGGTTGTTAACAGAGGCTGGTAGGAGACGGAGGATTAAGCCAGCACTTTCAGACTATTAGCTTGGAGGGAAAAACATGGTGTAATGGCATACGCTGATGACCTAGTACTCCTTGCATCATCCCCGGCAGGCCTGCGAGAATCAGTGGAGAACATCACAGCCTTCAGGCGGCTAAGGTTAAGCTGCAACACTCGCCATTGCCATCAAGGACCGACACCAAAGAAAAATAGCATTTTTGAACAACCCCCAGATAACCGTGGGCAACGACATCGTCCCGGTTATTAGTACCACCGAGGTGTACAAATACCTGGACTCCAGATTACCCCCCATGGAGCAATTAGGTTTAATAAAGAAAACCTCTACCAAGACCTCAGAAGGTTAACCGAGGCACCTCTCAAACCTCAACAGAGGATCCGGGCTCTGAGCGAAATTCTTATCCCGAGGTACATCCTCCAACTTGTACTAGGGAAGATACCCCAAGGCACTTTAAGAACGATGGACAGTGCAGTTCATGCACATGTCCGGACGTGGCTTCACCTACTACACGACGTCCCTAACGCCTTCCTATATGCTACTAGGAATCATGAATCCCTAAGGATGGCGTGCATCCAAACAAATCCAGCTTAGCAGGATGGCACGGTACCAAGCAATCATACAGTCTAATGATCAATACCTGAAGGGGCTGAAAGCTTCAGACCTCTTCTAGAAGCGCGTATGCACGGCTGAGCCTACTATACTGGGCAGAACGTTTTCCAGCAAAGCTGCAGTGGATAGGTTCTGGAGGGAAAAATTGTATGACACCCTTGATGGTGCAGCTCTTGCTAATGCGCCACTCGTCCCCGTTGCCCATAGATGGCTCACAGAACGCTGCACAGCATCGGCGTATATAGGAATGATTCAGACAAAAATTTCATCGCTGGTAACAACTGTCAGATCTTCCCGCTGGGTGCCTGAGAACCCCACCGACTGTGGTTCCGGCTATGGTCAGAACGAGTTTCTGAATCACATCCTGCCCTGTCACCCACAGGACCAGGGTGGACCCCGGCCCTTGATATTGTTCAAAAGAACCTGGTCGAAAAAGTGATTATACATTAACGGAAACCAATGATCAACATACCGACCTGGTGTTCCGCAGACCGGACCTGATCATTAAAGAAAAAGATCAGGTGTTGATCACTGACCTACAAATAACAGTAATGTTTCCTGTAGAGGGAGAACACGAGGTCAAGAAAATATCTATAATACCACAAGTATTTAAAATGCTGTGAGAACCTTCGCAGACCTACCTGACTTGACTCCGGTTTTCTGTTCTTCGATTACCCTGTCTTGGAGATGAATGATTGCACCCTCCTCAGCCAGAAGCCTAAGTTCCCTGGGACTTAATAAGATCATTCCATGGCTGGCATCTGCCCTAAAAGGTTCACACACCATCTATGTGACCTTTAAGAGAATGGCCGGTAGGGTGGGTCCATATGATCGAGGCAGAAGACATTAATTGCAACGCTGAAAGGAGACGAGTCGTAAACAGAGTTGAAAGTGAATTATTGCAACATTGAAGAGAGAATGTTTGGAAAGTGAAGAAAGATGCAAACATCGAAAGTGTCGGAAAAAGAGTCGAAAGGAAACGAATAAAGTGCTGACAGCACTGAAAGTTGAGGGAAGAATAACGATGTAAGACGTCATAGCAGGAGCTCCAATGTTGTGAGAGTAGTGTCGTTGCACCACAAAGTCAATGTCGTGAACGGGAACGATGAAAAGAGAAGCGTTGTGCTATTCTAACACTGGATATCAAATAGTGTACCAACTCCGTGACTAGTCTGGCTATTTTTTATTTCAATACCTATCTTTTTTGCGCGAGTTTTTTGTTTATATGACAGTGGATCCGGAAAATCAGGAGAGTGGATTTTGTTTATTGGTTGAGGCCCCACTACACGTGCAGCAGGTTACCTTATAAGCGGGGACCGATTGTGTACGCCCACTGTCTCCATTAGGTACATGCAAGCGGAGGGAACCGCACCAGATCTTTTCTAGTGGTGCCCTGAACCTAACGAGAAGAAGTTACTTCAAAAACTAAAAGAGGCAGGTACAAAACCCAGGGCCAGATAAAGGCAAATTTTCCCACCAGGATGGAACGGACCTTAAACCCAACTGAAGTAAAGGTAGTAAATGCTGGATCAAACCATAAAGTTAGATTGAAGGCCCAAAAGCCCCCATGTTGGGCAATGACTGTGGGAGAGTTGTTCGCGGTCATTAACTGAGACGAACAGCTAAGTCCCAGTTGACCACTCTCCTCCCTAGGGAGGCTCAGCGCCCTTTCATTAATTTCCCGAGGAAGGGTGGCGCACGGAAGTTCAGGCTTGCTATGTCTTCCCTTTTATTTATATTTATTATTATTAAAATTAATTAATTTAACGCCGCCATGGGGCGTCAAAAGAAATTAATGATTTGATTTCATTGCAAATCCAAGAGGGGGGGGGGACGTTTGTCCGCCCTTAAAATCTCAGGATTGTTTTTTACTGGGTAATAAAGTCAATTATATTTATTTTGTAGGAAGAAGACGAAGATTACTTGCAGTAATGTTTTATTTGCACATGTATACACAGCTGCTTAGCGTCAGAGTTACAATGTAACGTTAAGAGTGACTTCTTGGAAAAAGGTGATTTGTGTGCACTAAAAAAACGTTAATAAGGGGTTCCGTTTGTCGAAATACACAGTGGAAATAATTATTTCCTTTATTATTGAAAATTGTTCAGAAGAATAAGTTTAATAGTTTGGATAATATTTCTTGTAATAAAATTAATTACTTTACGTTATGTTAATAAGGTTCAAATCAAGTTATGAAAGTTCAATTAATTTTTTTTAAAATTAAAGTTAAACACAATGCAAGTTTGATTAATTTTAAGTTTATTTAATTTTGAACATAAGTTTCATGGACATTGGTAGAACTAATCGGGCGAGGTGGTTTGAGACTTAGATCACATTAGATTTTCCGATAATTAGTTTTGCTGGAGTTTTTCCAGGAAAGGTTAGCTTATTTATAAATTTTGCACAGTTATGGAAGGACGATATAATTTTTCACCGGGATTAGACGAGACTTCAAAATTAGTTATAGTTATTAAGCTAATTTAGCTAATTAGTTGGATTAAAATTAATGAAGTTACGTTAGGTGATTTAAAAAACAAATTCACAATTAGTCTATTTAAATTTAAATTTTTGGGCGTGGCTATTATTGCCTTAAGAAAAAGTGTATGATAATTGCGAAGAAGAGTGGAAGTCAATTCCAGGACTTTAATTAACAGTCATTTGAGGTTGTACAAACAAATAATCATTTTGGTATAGCGTTAAACCCTAATTTAGATGATTCCCACTTATTGATGTTTAATACAAGTTTTAATTAACCTAATGTTCATACAATACTACTGTACCTTTTCAATATTTTTTATGCTAAATCTATGGTTCGGAATTGTGGAATGGTGATAAAGATTTAAAAAATATAACTTTGCTTTTTATGTTGCTTTTAGTAAAGGATTGAAAAATTATTTAGTTGTACAGGTTACACAAGTAGCCACTTGATTGCCCAAGTTTGTCAAATATTGTTGTTTGATCCCAAATTAGCATTTATTCAGGTAACTTTTGCTAATAGAACATTGAAAAGCAACTAGTTTGTTTTCAAAATAAAACGTTTTATATTAGAACAGAAAACTGTATAGCTTATGTCAATTAACATTTTAATAACATATGGAATATGCATTTTTACCAACAAATTTTCGTTTCAGAATGCATTCATAGTTTTTGTATATTTTTTTTAGTTTTGCATGTTCTGCATATTGTTACAAAAGCCCATATATGAATCTGTGTATTATGTAGATTTTCATGAAATAAGTATAGTTTTATTGTTCCATATATATACACACATATATAAATGTATATATTCAACTTTGTTTAAATTGTGTAGTAGATATAATTATACATATATCTTTCCAAATAGTAACATAAATCCTTACAAGGTACATCAAAACAAAATAAAACAGACTAATAAAAATAATAAAAACTTTTAAGTAAAAGTTTATTTATTTATTTTCAAAAGCTAAATTATAAAAAAAAACATTAAAATAAAATATTTGAAAAGTTTGAGTTCAAATAAATAATAAAAGAAGTTGGAATTGCTTTGGAAAATATTTGATAGCTTATCTTTACCTTTTTAACCCTTGGCACTCAAAAAAATTCTACTATGTAAATAAAATGTTATTCACTTCAAATAAAAATTTGTGCTCATTACAAAGGAAGTTAACGTTGGTGATTGCACTTGATGTTAATTTTAAATAGAAGTACCTAAAGAATATTTTTTGAATTTATGAAGACACCCACCGCCACCCACACAATGCAAACCCAACAAAAACAGCAGCTGTTGTTATAGGTAAGATCATTAAGTGCCAATTTATTTGCTTATTTACAAATATTTCAAAAGAAAAACTTTTAAAGAAGCAAAGTTTGGGAAAGAAAGTTTTGTAATAAATAAATTTCTGCCTAAACCTGATGCACTTTGCCTTGGGAGCTGCTCATGCCGCAATTTTGCTACAGCTTATAAACAAACATAAAATTGTTGTTAATGTATACATATATACAATTATACATATGTATATACAAAATAATTGGTATACATCCATATCTACATATATATACAGAGATATATATATATAAACATTACACAAGAGAGATGGTGGTCGAGTGGATACGACCACTGCATAGCAAATGCTGCATAAGCAAATCACATTGGCATCGGTTAGAGTCCGCTCTAAGGCTATTTCCTTGAGAATTAGTACGTGGATGTATGCTTTTAAAAGTGAAGGAGAAAGTGAAGGAGATTGAAGAAGAATGGCAACACTGCTGTATGGATTGTGCCCCGCTTGGCAGTCCTAGCACAAACTTCGCCCCTCTAGATTGAGAGTGAAGGCTCAGTCCAGATGGGTATTGGCTCTTCACAGAACTTACGGGTATCTGGCTCGACACAAACCCACAAATGTCCTCCTGGTACTGAGAGTGGGGGTTTAGACCAGGCTGGTATGGGCCCTTCATAGACCCATAATGTTTCCCCTGGTACCGTTGATGATTTGCACTTGGCGGCGGATGAGCTGTGCAAGCATTTTGGTCTCGTCAAAAATATTGAGGTTGATTTGAGTTGAGAACGAGTGATGACCCTTCGTCAATAGGGTCCGGACATAACCTATGGCTGGCTCAACTCATATATATCGAATATTGATTCTTTTATCGTGAACCGGATGCGCATAGACATAGAAGCGCAAGCTCTATGAGTGCCATGTGTAGTTTGCTACGCCAGCGATGTGCCGTTGTGTATTTTTTTATTTAGAGGCTTACAGATTCCCGATACAGCGGGGTGAGATGAAAGTACCCATCAGTGAATCTCTTTTGACGAGTCGCTCAAACTACATTGTTGAGGAGATGAAGTGCCCAATGTGTGATCCTCACAAACCTGAGAGCGTCAGACCTGGGAAGTTCCCCACGTGGTTAGTCGCTACCACCCCTGCCCAGCGTGTGAACTTCCTAAAAGTTTGTTCATTCTTGGAAACTGTCGTGGGTAGAATGCCGTCAGATGCCCTACGTCGTTATGGTCGTAAATGCGTCCTCATCCGTGCACCTACTGAATGTGTGGCACGTATGCTCCTGGGAATGCAAACGATTCAGGATGTGTCACCCATAACTAAAAAAATTTCCTCACTTTTACTATGCCAAGGATATCATTCATCGTCACGACCTGACCGATTATGATAACAACATCATCTTTGGCATGTGCCCACCAACTGTCCAGTCGGTCAGGCGTGTTACCCAGTCTAGCCTACAGTGGCAGGATCAACATGCAGGGCTCTGCACGGTCCAAGAATGGACATGGTGGGAGCGGCAGGGCTGCTTGCCAGATGGTCAAATCTGCTGAGGCGGGGACTGGACCCGCCGGCGTAAGGGCTCCGTCTTCATTGTCGAGGACGGAGAGGGTAGACAACAACATCTTCTCTGCGCCAACGGTGGTCTCTGTGCCTAAGGGGTTTGACGAATATACAGTGGACTACCTTTCACGGGACCCAAACTTAATGCCAGGAGAATTGAGGGTATCAAGGCCTGCCTTCGACAGGATCTGCAAGACAGCAGGCATTTCTCCGGAGGTGGATATGTTTGCGACCCCAGCGAGGACCCGCCTGACGACTCTCTATTCCTTGGCGAGGTCCAACGAGGTAAAGACGCTGAATGTCTTATAATATTAGCCAAACTTCATTAAAACAGTATCAGTGATTATGGAAAAAATGTTATATTTGTTACAAATAAAGTTGGTAGTGACTGTTTTCCCAACGGTTGGTTTTGAAGTTTTTAAATCACTTTGTCGTACAAAAAAGTGTGAAATCATTGTGGAGTTATACATCGGCGTAGCAAAAGCCTGTGATCAGGTTGGGACAATGGAAGATGGCCTCATCTTTGACTTGTGCCAACATGCCAGATCACAATGCTAAGAAACCGGCCAGTTTTCCTCCTTGGAACTTAGACTTGGTTCTGGGAATGCTGGAGAAACCAACTGTCTCCGTGCTTGGAGCTACCTTCTTGCTTAAGAAGACTTCGTATGCCTGCTGGCCAGCGCAAAAAGGAATACCAAGTTCAGGGCATTTGCCTTGTCGCGGTCCGTATTTACCGCACATTCTGTGGCTTTATGGTCGCAAAACAATGATTTTATTATTTTTTATTTTGTTTTTTAAATATACCTCATGCTATTTTAATGGAATACATGTTTGTTTTTTATTTTTTTACTTTTTTAATTTTGTCGTTGGAGCATAAACATTTTAATTAGGTTTTATCTTCATATATTTTTACAAATAATTCTAGTTCATAAAGTAATTTATTGTAGTTTATTTTTACTTTTTTTATTGACCAATAATATCCACTTATACTTGGATTTTTTTTTGTTATGTGTATATATTCGTGTGAATATTAATTTAT
>JARUHE010343066.1:0-10383 GCA_031471125.1 Archaeomysis grebnitzkii | reverse complement strand
AACAACAACATAAAAAACAACAACAACATAAAAAACAACAACAACAACATAAAAAACAACAACAACAACATAAAAAACAACAACAACAACATAAAAAACAACAACAACATAAAAAACAACAACAACAACATAAAAAACAACAACAACAACATAAAAAATAACAACAACAACATAAAAAACAACAACAACATAAAAAACAATAACAACAACATAAAAAATAACAACAACAACATAAAAAACAACAACAACATAAAAAACAACAGCAACATAAAAACAACAACAACAACATAAAAAACAACAACAACAGAAAAAACAACAACAACATAAAAAATAACAACAACAACATAAAAAACAACAACAACATAAAAAACAACAACAACATAAAAACAACAACAACATAAAAAACAACAACAACATAAAAAACAAGCAATTACCTCCAACCTAGTGCTTTGCTGATAATTTAACACTGACTATTTACACCTATAAGGACTACGCCACTTTAGATTATTATTGAAGTTGACCTTTCTTGTGTGACATTAACGCCAACTAAACAGGAGTCATCGCCAAATGAGAAATTATTTGAAAAAGACAGTTTTACACTTTTCAATCTTCGTTAAAAAAAATACAAATTTTATTTATATAAAATAACTAATAAAACAATACCAAACAAATTATCACATATAACCTTTTGGTTTGAACCGTTTGTTGTTTACACCGGTGATACACAAGATGAATGGCTTATTCCATCTTATGTAACACCAGGGATACAAATCAAGTTGGTTTAGGTGTTTAATAAATGTATATGCAGGCATTAGACTTATGTATAACCGGTGTTACAAGAAACGGTTAAATTATTAATTATAATGTATTTTAGCCCTTATGGTAATATACATTCACGACATAATGTTAACGTGAGAGGGATCATACGCGTTTCTTGTTTACACTTTATTTAATTAGTAAGTGGCTTTGAGTTTTATGTGCATTGTTGAAATGTAAAAGTCAACCGCACTTAATGTGATTATTTAATGTAACACTTTAAAGTCCGAGTAATTACTGTGAGAACTAAACTTCATCCAAATTAACATTGAAACAACCCCCTGTACGTTAAAGAGTTAACCTTTGATGGAATAATTTATCTAGGTTTTAAAGGGTTAAATATGGATTATTTTTCAGCACTAACTAATATATTTTAATGCTGTGGTGAACAACAGCCAATAGTTAAATGGTTAAAACCAACACATTTACTTCAGCAAATTTCTTAATTAAAAAAAAGAAACAAAAGCGGATTTTTTGTGGATATGTTTTACTGGTGACCGAGTCGATCCGTTTTCTCGAGAGATCTGTTGAATTTCATTCCACTTATCATTTATAAGGGGTGGTGGTGGAGGGAAGGTTTCCGTGACGTCACTGTTGCAGTAATATTATTTCTGTTGGTATTAGTAATACATAATATAATATATATAAAATATTAGTAATACACTAATTCATGTACGTATGCTTGTATATTATTGTATATATTAATCCATGTACGTATGCATACATATAATAATGCGTTCATGTAAATATAGATCGTTTTATGAATATTTACATACATTCATGTATTTGTGCATATATACATACATTTATGTATATAATTGTTCATTCATGAATACAAAGATATATACATATATACAAGTATACAAACATTCATGCATGATTACAAACATTCATGCATGATGACATACATACATGCATGCATGTATATATAAATATGATCGTGCACACTTCATTCTTGTACTGTAAACTACATTATAAATATATATATAAATATATTACATAAAAACAAGCAAAGTTTTGAAACATATTGCATGAGATCATTACAGATGTGTACGCATTGAACATGATAAAATGTATCTAATTCTATACTTGTATGATTGTATACTTATCTGATTGTATATTGTATGATTGTATACGTGTATGATTTTATACTTGTATGATTCTAAGAGTTGTTGTACCTATATTTCAGTTGTGTTTTTGTTTGTTTGAACGCTTATACGTGTAAATTTATGTACATGACTGTGCAAACACTGTAGGGATAAACTAATAATTTGTTAAATTATAAATACCTTAAACCATAACAAGTCGTTAATCATCTTTTAGTTCTAGTTATATTTCTATATAAAATTATTCTGCAATTATTATTCATCTGTTTCCATTATGTCAATAAATATTAATTTGTTTAAATTTTTTTCAGTTAAGTACTTAAGAAATTAGAACCAGTTACTAAGACCAAAGATAAGTTTAATACCATGTCTATAATTATTAATTCTTATTTATTCTACTTATTGGCTTCTTCATCACCGTACATATTTTTTTTCTATTTTTTTTGTCAATTAATTCGTTGAACTAAATGTTTGTGTTATTATGTAATATAAAATGTCTTTCATTGCAAGTTGTTTCAACAGAAAAACAACCACATCTACTTCAGTACAACGTTATGTGCAAATATTCTGACAACTTAAGGTACTCTGAATGCCATCACATAGTTTGATGTACTCAGGTGCATTATACTTACTCTGAATAATCTTAGTTACTCCAGAGCCAAGTAAACACCGGGACAAGTCTGAGTAATACATAAGAGCGTTTCAGAGCAACTTAACATCTGAAATACCTGATCTTAAGTGACCGTTCAAATGCCTAATCTTAAGTGACCAAACTTGGCCAAGGAGGATCAATTGAACGGACGATAATGTATTGCTCTTTTGCTGCAACTCTAGAGCCTCTAAGAATATTTATTCATTTGGATGTTAACCATTCAATGCATAGCTAATCGGAGGGTTGGGGGGTAAAACAGCCCAATTCCAACGTAGTTATATTACACTTGGCATCGTTTGCCCCTCAGTCCAATTGCAATAGAGTTACTATTACACTTGCATCGTTTGCCTCTCAGCCTGCATTTGTTTCACTAAGAACTAAAATCTATCGAAATTAAAATTAAATGTAGCCCTTATTGTGTTTCATTATTTAGACTCGCAATGCAGATTTAAGATTGGGGACAACTAAGATTAGGCTTTGTTTGTCCTGCTTCATGAAATACTTGCGAGCGAAATGACAAAACCTGGAATTAAAAAAGAAAAACAGAGGAGATGTGCTAAATAGCGGGATAATGAGTAAAAATGAAGTAAATGATAGGAATTAGATAAAATTAAGAAGAGGAAGAAAATATGCCAAAAAGAATGATACAACAAAAAATATAGAAAATGGTGGAATGATAACAAGGGTAGAATGACAAGATAGAGGAAGATAGAACTAAATAATAAAATCAATGAGAGAATGATAAACAGAGAGAAACAAAAGATAGAGCAAAATAGAAGAAATGAGAGAAAAACAAAATATAAAAGAAAAAAAGAAAAAACTGAAGACAAAAACGTAGATAGGCAACAAACAAACACAAAACAAAAGATAAACACAAGCAAACAATGAATAAACAA
The DNA here is from genome assembly GCA_031471125.1 of Archaeomysis grebnitzkii. Classification (NCBI taxonomy): domain Eukaryota; kingdom Metazoa; phylum Arthropoda; class Malacostraca; order Mysida; family Mysidae; genus Archaeomysis; species Archaeomysis grebnitzkii. The sequence goes on along the minus strand of JARUHE010343066.1, from coordinate 6,913 downwards.
AGAAATGTAAATGAAAAAACAAATACAAAGCAAAAAAATACTAAACCCAAACAATAAATAAACAAAGAAATGTAAACAAACAAATAATTGAAACAAAAGACAAAATCGTCTGAAACAACCGACTTTTGGGGGAATTCGCGCCATAATTGACCTTAACGAAGAATAACGACTCCCCTGAGATCAAATGATTGTTTAGGATTGCATGATCTTGATCCCATAAATTTCTAGCAGATTGTACTATTACCCAAAAAATAAGAGCCCCCCCTCAAGTGAAAAAATATTGAAATATTCAGTTGCGATTTGTTTGGCCAGGTTTATTTTTTTCTTATTTATGTTTTAATGTTTCAATAATTTAAAATTGTTTTTGGATAGTTTTCAATTGGGTAAGCCTCTTATTTTTGGTGATAGTACATACTCAAAAATAAATATGTGTGGCGTATGCAAGTTAACTTCTCTATCAATATTTTCAATAAAGGCAGTTTAATTGTTGTACACTTGCAAAAAAATTTACCAACTTAGACATTAAATGGCCTAATTCGTCCCTTAACTAGCAATTGTTTTCAGCACTAACCAAAATGCATTGTAGACCTTATGGCAAACCTAAGCAAAAATAAAAGCATTCAACCAATATTATTCATCAACGAAACTATTTTTTATTGATCATATAAATTTAATTTTGATTTTGTATCATCTAATTCACATGATGAATACATTGAATTAATGTTAAAAACAACTCTTATTATACGGCAAGATTTCTCCTGCATATACAATAAAAGGCTAAGCCAGTATCTACATTTCTTATCTCAAATCTGTTTGTACATCTATCTTAAAAAGTCATAATTCAAAACAGGTTAATTAACAGTTTGCTACCTGAGTATATGGACCGACAATAGCACAAGTGAGGTAAGCTCTTTGTTATTTATATGAGGGTTACCTTATTTGTGTTATTATTAATCCATATATTTCCATAAGTATTAAAATTAATTAGAGTTAGTTTGAAAAAAACTCTTATGTTAAGTTCCTTATTCAAGTTACGTTCTCACCCAATTTTTTTTTTAATCAAATTTAAAAAAATTGAAATCGTCCCAAAATTTTAATAACATATCGTGACGGGCTAAAACAAATCCTTTTTGGGTAAAAAATTGTTTTAGTGGTAATGTTTATAATTATAGAAATGTAAATGTTAACACACAAACAAATTTTCAACCAATCACGATACGATATTAATATAGTGATACGATTTTAATTTTAAAAACAAATTATTTAAAACAAAAAAAGGTTGGTCGAGAACGTAACTTTACCTCTATAGGTGTTAGACGGTTGAGTACCTTGAAAAGTATTCAATTCAGCAACAAAATATAGTGCTGAATAGTAACTTGAAAAGTACTAAATTCAGCAACAAAAGATAGTGCTGGATAGTAACTTGAAATGTACTAAATTCAGCAAAAAAAAGATTTTACTGGCCAGTATCTTGAAAATTACTAAAATTAGCAACAAAAGATAATACTGGACAGTACCTTGAAAAGTACTAAACTTAGCAACAAAAGATAGTACTGGACAGTACCTTGAAAAGTACTAAACTTAGCAAAAAAAGTACTGGACAGTACCTTGAAAAGTACTAAACTTAGCAATAAAAGATAGTACTGGACAGTACCTTGAAAGTACTAAACACAGCAACAAAAGATAGTGCTGGACATTACCTTGAAAAGTACTAAATTTAGCAACAAAAGATAGTACTGGACAGTACATGCTTTGCATTAATTAACAAATATAAATTATTTAAACCGGTCCATCTACTAACAATATCATCTTCATTTTTTAACCTTTTGTTTTTTTGTTGTACAACATTATTATTGCTTATTTGTTGTTAAGTTTATTATTAGCACAATTGTTATTGTTATTACTATTGTTATTAGTTTTACTATTGTTATTATTATTACTATTGTTATTACTACTATTATTATCATTATTATTGTTTTTATTATTATAACTATTGTTATTATGATTAGTATTGCTATTGTTATTATGATTAGTATTGCTATTGTTATTATTATTACCATCACTATTGGTTTTTTTTACTACTATTGTTATTATTATTATTATTATTATTACTATTATTACTATTGTTTTTGTTATTACTATTGTTTTTATTATTACTATTGTTTTATTATTACTATTGTTATTATTATTACTATTGCTATTACTGTTATTACTACTATTGTTATTATTATCATACCTATTGTTTTTGTTATTACTATTGTTTTTACTATTACTATAGCTATTATTATTATTATTTTTATTATTGTTACTATTGTTATTTTTATCACTATTGGTGATTATATATATATATAGTGATTATTATTAATTTTGAACTGTTTTTTTTTGTTTTTGTTATCTTCCATATTTATTTCACCTCATTTTTTTTCTTCTATTTTCTGCATTCACATTGCTTTTGTTATATATTTGTATCGAATGATGTTATTATTGTTATAATTATTTGATTGTTTTTAATATTTAATTTGTATGTTTATTAGTTTTGTTGTGTTATTGTTATTAGTACTATTGTTTTATTGTTATTATTAATGTTTTGTTATAGTTATTAGTATTGTTAATTTATTGTTATTATTTTTATTGTTAGTTAATTGTTATTAGCATTGATTATTAATGTTATGTATCAATATTATTATATTATTGATCTTATATAATACTATTTAGCTAGAATGTTGCCATACTTTAATAGTTTAATTATTTGGTGAAATAAAAGTATATTTACAAAGAAAAAGTTACAAGATTTTATGAATAAAACAAATGAATGAATTAGAAAAAAATCAAAGAAGGAAAGAAATAAAAAAATGAAAATAAAAACATAAAACTAGAAAAAAAGTAAAATAAAAAATAAATAAAAAAGAAGTAAACAAATAAGAAACTAGAAAAAAAGTAATAACAATTAAAAATGAAAATAAAATGAAATTATAAAAAATAAATCAAAGAAGTAAATTACCAAATCATAAAAACAAAATAAATAAAAGAAGAGTAAGAAGAAGATAAAAAGTAAAAGAAGAGAAAGAAGAAAAGGAAGAAGAAATAAGAAGCGAGGATAAATGTTTTCCTAGAAGAGAAAATATTCGGACATCGACCTTGATGCAAAATAATGTAATTAAGTCAACATGACACTCAAAAGGAGGGAAAGGGGATGCAGGAAAGGGTTGGCATCCTTGGACTAGTATGTGGTTGAAAAGTACCTTCACTGATCTAAAAAGGAGGCATCCTTGTACTAGTATGTGGTTGAAAAGTACCTTCACCGATCTAAAAAGGAGGCATCCTTGGACTAGTATGTGGTTGAAAAGTACCTTCACCGATCTAAAAAAGAGGCATCCTTGGACTAGTATGTGGTTGAAAAGTACCTTCACCGATCTAAAAAGGAGGCACCCTTTGAAATACTAACCAGGGTTAAATGGGCTTAAACTGGCTGACTGAACGAAAATTTGTAGTTAATCCTCTGTAAACTTTGCATAGGTGCGAACTACTTTCACAGCTCTAACAAGAGGCCACCTCACCTATAAAAGTAATAATATGACCCAGTTAAGCATTCTATGAAACTAGTATATGGGTGTGAAATACATCCACTGCTTTAACAGGTGGTTATCCATTCAAATTCTAGTTAGTCCTCAATGAAATTGCCCATGGGTGCAAAATAACTTTACATTGTACCAATGTGATATCACAAGAAAGTTGATTGAATCAACAAAACAATGTGCGCTGTTAACAAAGGTTAGTCAATTCAATGAGATCAATTTTTACTCTCTTAGAAATAAAAGTTAATCAAGTGTTTTCAGAGTAGTTACCTCCAAGAAAAATGCGTACGCGTACTAGACGTACCTTACGTACCAAACTTACTTGACTAAATAAGCATGTACATGGTCCGTTTATCCACAAAACCAATTACTTAAGTATTTTCTGGATACAACGCACCAAACAAGCACATATTTTGTGAAAAAAATGCACCGTATGCTTTTAACACTAGCACAAGTGAGGTAAGCTCTATGTTATTTGAATGTAGGCTACATCACTTGTGCTGTTGTTGATCTAAGTAATGCTCCAAGTCATTAGGATGATGAATACAAAATGATAAACTTATACATTTTAAAAATGATTGCAACGTTTTTAGAAAAAAAAATGATCTTGTGTGTTAATACATCTCCGATACTAGGCTATGGGTGCAAAGCATATTCATGAGCATTAAATGTTGATACAATATGGATCGATAAAACAACAAGTAAAGTAAGTAAGCTCTATGTTATTTGCATTTGGATTACCTCACTTGTGATTTTGTCGCTCCAAGGTATTATAGTTCATTCCATCATTGTTTTATAGAAAAAAGCTTTGAAATAATTGTGGTTTTAACCCTTTAACGCCTGACAAAATAAAGACATAAGATCTAAATTACAATGAAGTTTACATTGAAAATAAATTTAACTCGTTCGAACATACGTCAAAGGGTTAAAATTAATCCTATGTAAATAATTGGGGATGAAATTATTAAAATTTTAAGAAATCAGTTCAAGTGTAATCCTAAATTCAACCAAACATCAGCTGTGTTCATTAATTCTGTTGTCTGATTAACTGGATTGACAATAGCACAAGTGAGGCAACCAACATTAAAATAAAATAGAGCTTACCTAAGTGTGCTGTTCTCGATCCAATTGTTATTATAAGGATTAAAACATGTTCAAGTTAGCATTGAAAAGCATCCTTATTCCATGTGGTCAAAATTTTCCTTCGGCCACTAATGGGTTAAAAAACACATTTGCATCATGAATATAATTTGAATACATTGAAGCGTGATAACTTATTTGAAAAGCATATTATGCCGAATAATTTATAATAATAATAATAATAATAATAATTTATTCCGAATAATTTATGTTAAATACTATACATTATCCAATATTGAAAGCATGTGTGCTTGAAAAGTATGTTTACACTGAATAACTTACGTTAAAAAATATATATTATATAACGTTAAAAGCTTGTGTACTATGTAAGTGTGTGTGTACGTTTTGTATGCGTATATCAAACAATGTTAGTGTATGTCTTCCATATTTGTATATATCACTGCGTATGAGTATCACTGTGTGCATATATGCGTATCACTGTGTACGTTTTGTGTGCATATATTAAACACTTATTGTGTATATCTTCCATATTTTTATATATCACTGCGTAGAGGTAGTACTGTATGTATATATGCGTATCACTATGTATGAATATGTCCATTACTGTCTGTGTGTATCACTTCATGTGTGTACCACTGTGTGCGTATCACTGTGGGGATTCATTACTACACGTGGTCATTAATGTATATGTGCACGACTGTGTATGTATCTCTCTGGTTGAGTGAATTAATGTATATGTGTTGTATTAAGTATGTGCTGTTATGTGTGTGGACCAATGTGAGGGCGTATGTGTATATATGTGCGCATGTCCATACATATGTGGATAACATACAGCAGCCATAATATAAGTATATATGTAAAGTATGTAATGATAATGATAGAACCAAATATTTGAAGAGATGTTTAAACAGATCTAGACTTTGGGTACGTTTATTATCTTTTTTTCGTTTCCTTGTATTGTCGTTCTTCTATCATGTTGGCCTTAATTGTTTCTGGTACTTTGTATTTTTATGTCAAGACCATTTCTGCATTCCTTAGTACTTTTATAATAATTTATATATTTATGTTAAAACCATTTTTGCATTACTCAGTACTTTTATAATAATTTTTGGTACTTTATATATTTATTTGTGCATTCCTTAGTACTTTCATAACAATTTTTATTTCATGAATTGTATTTTTAACTAAAACCAAAATTAGTATTGGGGAAAAATTTCTTACATTTAATTTTTTTGTAAACAAGTTTAAAAACCAATTAAACGAGAAGAAAATGTGTAAATTTGAATCTTTAAATCTTTGAAAATGATTTGACCATTTGGCCAATTTTTTAACATCATGGAAAAAACAAAAAAAATATAAAACTTGGGTACAGGTCAATTTGAAAGTTAGAACATTACATGGATCTCAATAATAGGAAACATAAGGTAACCCACATTCAAATAACATAGGGCTTACCTCAATTGTGCTATTCTCGATCCATGTAAAACATTTTAACAGTACTGTATATATTGATAACAATTTCAACATACAATATAATTTTTACACGTTCAGTTAGGTTAGGTTTTGCTTATGGTTTATTTAAATGACCAAGTATTTCAATCTATATATGTATATGCGTGGTTAAGTGTACATGGCTTTAGCCGAATGTGAACATTATAGTCCCAACATATTGTAAATACTTTTGCACTTGGTAAAGCTGTACTTTCACATGAATTAATGTCTAAAATTCGGAGGTTCACTCATTTCCTTTGAAGTATAATCATAATTCTAAAACATGATTTTCATTCTAAAATACAATTATAATTCTAAAACATGATTTTAACTCTAAAATATAATTATAATTATAAAATAATTTTTGTTATAAAAACACAAATGGTTGGTTCGAAAAATATTGCTTATAATTATTGTTCCTCTTATGTAAGCAATCGCCAAAGACAAAGCTGGACTCGATCGTGAAAGTGCATATCACCAATCTAATTATTTTCAACTCTAAATTCCTCAGCAACATATTTTAGGTTAATCGAACTTGTTTGTACGTGCTAATGAAATATGTTGTTTAGATGTGTTTTTGATGTTACGGATTTTCGACGTTTTAAAAAAAAATACGTTGTTTAGTTTTCTTTTTGATGTTAAGGATTTTCAACGTTTTTAAAAAAATACGTTGTTTAGTTTTCTTTTTGATGTTAAGGATTTTCAACGTTTTTAAAAAAATAATAAAGTATGTTGTTAAGATTTTC
>JARUHE010343055.1:0-10383 GCA_031471125.1 Archaeomysis grebnitzkii | reverse complement strand
AACAATATATTAACGATACAGATATATTCAAAAACAAAAACAACAATTTTAATTTATAAATAAAAAGTTATGCAAGATGAAGTCAAAGGCGACTCATTCAAATAGATTCCCGCCTTGGGATTCTTGCCAGTCAACTCTAGACATATAATTTTTCAAACATTTGTCTATAGATATAAATATAATTATTTGAAGAAATAAAATTTCGTTTTTACTTTAAAAGTGGTTTCAATAATGAAAATAAACTATCTGGGTACTGTTAATTTTATTTAAATCTTAAACAGATAAAGATCTTAGCAAAATATCGACACATAGACATTCGGTGGCTAAAAGTATGATACAAGTAACAGACATATAACTTTCCTTTTTGTTTACGAAATGATGACAGCTTTTATTCTCCTCCAAATGGCGACATTTCGCACATAACATTCGCAACATTTAAGCAAATTGTCGGAACAAAAATGCAACTTTTCGCAGGCGACATGTTTACTGGGATGTTTCATCTCGTGTCCCCCCTCCTCATTGTCATCATTTTTCCATAGTTTTTGACCATTCTTTTTCGAATGTGGAGTTGAGTGGGGGTTCATTTTCACATGGATTTGATTATTTTAGGGGTGATTTTACTTCTGTTCGGCGGGAGTTTGGAGGAACTGTTTCTGGGAAAAGATGTCGATTTATGTTATGAATTATTTTTTGATATTGTTCGAGAGCTGTGTTCTAGGTTTATTCCAAGGAAATCGGCGGATGCGAGTTCCTTCCTTGGTTAGCTCGGCTACCTGCATCTATTAAGAGACGTCGCTTAGCAGCTTTGCTGTAGTATAAACGGTCGAGAAGGCGTGTGGGTCGCCGTTCTACTTCTACTCAGCGACTCTGGTTTCAGTTTAGGAGCTTAAATAATGAATATAGAAGAGTGGTCAATGGGGTGATTGCAGATTATGACTCTGGTTTGGTGGCGAGTGGTGATGCAAAACGTCTACATGGATATTTCCATGTCGGTCCCTTGATGGTAAGAGGCGATTGGGTTGTTGGTGATGCAGATATGGCTTGTGATATTGCGGATGTTTTTGGTTCGGTCTTTTCTCTTTCCCTTTGATGAACCCATCACCGCATCAACAGGTGGAAAGTTTGGTTGAGTTGTGTGAGTTTTCTCTTGATGATGTAAGGGGAGTGTTGTGTGGTTTGAAGTCTTCTTCTGGCTTTGGGCCTGATTAGGTGTGTTCTTTGTTTATAAAGATGTTTGTGGATTCAGTTTCACTTCCTCTTTTGCTGATTTACCGCACGTCTTTTGATTCGAGGAGAGTTCCTTCTTCCTGGAAATCAGCAAATGTGATACCTCTCTTCAAAGGTGGTATTCATTCTGACCTCGGTTTGTTGTAAGTCAATGGAAAGAATTTTGGTTTATCAGTTGATGGAATATTTGGAGGAAAACAATATATTGTTTTCAATGCAGTTTGGCTTTAGATCAGGTCACTCGGCGGCAGACCAGTTTTTTATACACATGAAAATGTTTCTAAATTTTAAGATGAGGGTTATCTGGTTGATTTGATATTTTTTATTTTAAGAATTCTTTCGATGTTGTGAGTCACGAACTTATACTGCTTAAGCTTGATTATGTTGGTGTTGCTGATTCAGTGTTGGTGTGATTGAGGGAGTTTCTGACTGGGAGACAAATGAGAGTGATTGTACGTGGGGCTCATAGTCAAAATTTCAATATCCACAGTGGTGTGCTGCAGGGATCAGTGTTTGGACCTCTTCTTTTTTTGGTCTTTGTTAATTTTATCGTTGCAGATTTAAATAGTAAATATTGTCTCTTTGCCGACAATCTTAAGCTATATCTAGCAGCCCCACTGGATAAGCTTGACAATGCGAATGCTTGCCTGGGACTTCAGAGGGATATTGATAAGGTTTTCCCACTTAGTTCATCATGGGGGTTGTCTTTTTCTTTCAATAAGTGTGCCATTTTAAGACTATGTAGAAATTTCCTTCCTAGGCCTCCTCCATTTCAGTATTCAGTCGGTGGTTCTCCCATTGCCTTTGTCGATAATCATTGTGATTTGGATATAGTTCTGGATTCTTCGCTAAGGTTTCATTTGCACATTAAGGAGATTGTAGGTAAGGTTGCTGGGGTTTGCTGTAATATTTTGAGAGGGACTGTGTGTAGGTCTAGGCTATTTATGAGACACGTTTTTGTTATGCATGTTCATCCATTGTTAGACTTTGCTTCTGTGGTGTGGAATATTGGGTATGTGGGAGAGGGTTCAAAGACTTTGGACAGAAATAGTTTTGGGATTTGATTTGTTAAATTATGGTGAACGACTTAGGGCATTGGATTTGTATTCTGCAAAGGGTAGGTTACCTAAGTTTTATTTGTTGATGGTGTGAAAAATATTGAATGGAAAATGTCCCGTGCTGGAGGACTTATTTTCTTTTTGTCCACATCAAAATAGGGGTCATTCATTGTAGTTGTTTATGCCTAGGTGTGTAACTGACACTAGTTTTAGGTTTTTTACTTGAAGAGTGATTGTTTGTTGGAATTCTTTGTCTGAAGATGTTGTTTCTTCTTCAAGTATAGATGTTTTTAAAAGCCGTTTGCATATTTTTCTTGTACAATTATGATTAACTGATTTGTTTGTATGAAGTATGTATTTGTGAAGTTATTTATATATGTGGAAAATATTTTTGCCGAATGGCTGGTTCTGTGTTCTTGACTGTATTATTTGACTGAGTCACATTAGCCAATCTATAGACTGTGGTTCCTGCCTTCTGCTTTCATTTTCTGGTTGAAGAATCTGTCAGTGATTGAGGGAGGGGGGGACTCGACCCCTCCAAAATAAATCAAGATAAGAAATGTTCTTAAATGAATTTACTAATTCCACCTCCACCACTCTCTCTCATTCACTACTCTTTTGTCAGAAGAATGCTCTCCTGGTATTAACCCTGATTCTATGTTTAAATAGTTTAAACCTATCACCTCTAGTGGGCCTTCCCCTGACCAGCTAAAAGAAGTCTTCACATCTTAACACCTAATATCTCTTAAATAATTCTGAAAAATCCAGTTAGTAAAAGTTCAAGTAAACGTTCCTATAAAATAACCAAGTTATAAACCAAATTTTGATTTTGGTTAGTAATGAAAGAACAGAGCCCAAAAAGTGATATATTTTCAAAAATTAAAAATTTGTAGAATTTCAAGAATGTATAGTTCTCCATTTTGTTCCAAGTAAACATTCTGTAAAAAATGATTTTATCATTTTTTCAAAAAACACAAGACAAAGTAGATATTTAAAACAAAATAAATTTTAGAAAAAATCTCAACAAAAAGTAATACGAATTGAAAACCCTATATTTTGTTAATAGACAAACATTGCTCTAATATCAAGAACAAAAAAATAACTTTTCCAGACAGCAGAAATTTAAAAGAAACCATACATAGGCACTCTCTCAGTTTGTTCACACACTTGATGAAAATGGTTGTGCAGAAAAAACACAGCATCAGTGTGAATGGGAAGTAAGTAAACAAATATGATGGCAGCATAGAAGACTTCATCAAAGTTGAGTAGCTAGCAACGTAGACGTAAGATCAGGAATAGAGAAAAAGATAAAAATATTAAAAAAGAAAATGTAAAAGTACGAGCAAAGGAGAAAATTTATTTGAAATACAATACATACTTGAAAATATTTTCAAAAGTAAAATTTAACCTCCCCATTATGTTTAGGGTTGCTTAAAGTTTTTTTTATTTATTTTATTCCATGAAAGTTTTCCACTTGAAGGCAGCATCAGTTACATCACACTTTAAAATATAATTTATTTTCTAAACGTTTCAATGTTGTTTGTGAAGTATAAAAATCCAAATGCTTTATTCGCCTATGAAGGAGGAACTCCCACACCACCTTTGCTTTGTTGGCCAAAATAACCGTAAAAAGTTTCATACTTTTCCACCAGTGTACAAAATATGTAGAATTCAAATAACTTTTTTGTACATTTTAAAAAATCAAAATGAAACGCCTGATAATCAACACGGCCAGAATTCTTTTAACTCATTAAAATTTGATAACTGGAAAGGGGCTTTTATTTAGAAGTATTGAAAAAAGTAACTAAGAAACAGTTTTAAAAGAAACCTTAAAAGTAACAAACAAAATAAAAATGAAAACACAATTTTCGTATAGTTTATTCAAACAAAGTAACTTTTAGATAATAAATGCATTTTCAGTAAATACCTCTCTCAACGGTAGTAACATTTATCTTATCTAGAAAAGGCAAAGTCATTTACATCAAATCAAACATTTATTTCATTGTGTTAAAATTTTTTAGTTAAAGAAAAATAATTTTTGAAAATTGAACAATATATACAGTACAAAAATATTTTCTTCCAGTTAGCAAATTGTATTTATATATAATTATCTTTCACTTACAAGAAACTACACTTAGTCAATGACTAACAAAATTATATTAATACATTTTAAATAGGTAATCAAAGTTTATAAGAAGAGTTGTAATCAATTTCATTAAAACAAAATTAAAAAGAAAAGATTTTGAATATTCCAAAAAGAAGAAAGGCAATTTACGGAAGATAAAACTATTAAAACGTAATTTTTAACAAAGTAAATAAAATTATAAATTTTGGATGATTTTGTATTTCTGCTTCAAGTCGATGTTGGAATCAATACGAGGGTCGGCCTTCTTTGACATCTTCAAATGAGCTCTCATCTCTGCAGCAGACATGTTTAGGTTCAAACCACTAGAAAAAAAGTTCTACTTTAATAAATATTTTTTGTGAGCGAGCATCCACGTGATCTCGTGTATTGACACGATAAAATTGGACAACACGTTTAAATTAAACGTCAAAATCATTTGAACATTTTACTGATCGTGTTTTAGTCTTGATTGCAATCCAATTTGAGACTATATCACATGTCCAGAGGAGATGTTGCTTTACACTTAACTATGACGTCACACAACTTGATAATGACATCACAGCTACTCCAACTAATTTTTGTAATTCTAATTTGCTCGGTCAATATTGACGACAGACTAACTTCTAAAATAAATTTGTGACTTCAATCAGCATTTATAACATTGCGTTAAGCATAATGCAGGAATCATTATGGTTTTTGGTGGTACCAGAAGCAAAGACCATTAATTGTATGTTCATTGATTAGAGCGAATAGTTGTTCAGCATAAAGTGTTCCATAAATTTACGCTAAAAAACTAAATGCATTCCAAATAATGTTATGAAAAAGAGCAGAATTGTAGTCTCTCTAACTAAATTTTATTTCATTAAAAAAATTTCCTGATCACATGGCCTCTAAAACGTTGTCTTACTGTAACATTTACGTTTTTGTTCTATGATTTATTGAATTATTTTGGGCCTCAGTTTGAAAGTGAGCTTGAGTGGCCTGACTTGTTTAACTTTGCAACAGGAAATGACTAGTTTGTCAAACACTCACGTCGTATACTGGTGGTAGGTTTTATAGTGGAAGTTAATAGTTTGGTAATATCATTTTGTCGTCCTACTATCATAATTAATTTAATCTCAGTTTTTTCTAAACTTTAATTTTAACAATTGTTATAGGTAAATGTGTATTGCAGTAGTGTGAATAGACTAAAAAACGACATTTGTTATCTGATAAATATATTAATTCAGATTATTTCTAGACATTGATAGTTATAATTTTTCACGTTATTTACTATATGACACTTCACCTATAATTATATCCAAATGAAAATAAGTTGAACAGCAAATCTCAACAATCAATCAGACAACTTGTGTATGAACTCGTTTCAAGAACAGAGTCAGAACTGTTTTTGAAGAGAGTATTTAGTTTAATTTCAAACATTGGTCAAACTTATGCCTCCAGCTCTTACTACATCAATAACAAACCTAATCATGTTTATCATCTGGAACCTTTCTATAAATATTGATAAAAGTCTTGTTACTATACTTTAAAATTGCTAGTTTGTCGTCAATTCAAAAAAAGTTCATAGTTATTTGAAAATTACACAAACTGGACAAAAATTAATTTATGAGCCATATTTGTAAAATGTATTTTATTTTCCAACTGGAATGAAACCCTTGATGGAAAATGTGAATAAACAAAATTAGAAACTGACCTGGTGTTCTTGAAGGAAGAGGTCGACTTTGTCTCCGGCGGAGGCTTCGCGGGTGCAACGGGCGTCTTAACTGACGGAGGTGGACTGGGAGATGTGCTCATGGGACTCTGGAACAGATTCACATTTTAACTTTATGCATAAATAAAAATCAGTTCAACGAAAAAAAATCAAGATTTTAGTATACATAAAGAAAATTTAAAACTACTTACTTTGTTTAAAATAATCAATTGTAATTGACTTAAGGAAGTTTAGGTTTTGTGCAGTTTTTTATTAAAGTGATAGACAATTTTTTATTTAGAATTGGTAAAATAAATCAAGAGAAGTAAGGGGTAATGAATTGAACACATCTATCTTATTATCTAAAATAGAATGTCAAAGTTAAATTAGAATCTTTATAACATAAAAGGTGGTGCCTGTGGTTTTGTATGCATCAGCAGATCATGTAGAATTAGACAATTGCTCAGTTACAACACTTAAGTACGCTCTAGCTCAATTTAGTTGTGTTCAGCTATGCAAATAATAGAATAATTAATAGACTGCTCTTTCCTAGAAAAAGTAGAGTTTTTTTCGTTAGCACATTCCTCAAGAAGAAAGAACGTGTCGATTCTTGCCTATTTGTAGCCGTTGACCATCAACCAGTTCAGGCGGTTATTATTGGAGATTCCAAAGGAAGAATACTGAGTGGTCCATTGCTTCCCATCTCAACAACCGAGGTACAATATGTTCACGAATTGGATAAACTCTTAAGATTGTTGAAAGAATTAGACTTAGATTACCGTAATTTCGAAAGAAACCTTACAGCTGACATCTCTCTATATTCTTACTATGGATGTACAAATAAAATAGTTACTAAGATAGTATATTGGGAACCACTTTTCCTATACAATATTGCAAAATAAAGGGATTCCGGTCAACGATTGCAGCTGTGGTTATTATTGCATAACATTATGTAGTATTGCACAAAAACTAAATAGTAATGCACAGTAATAGAAACAGCTGCAATCGTCGACCGCAACCAATGACTCAAGATTGGATTACCCATGTATCAACTGCACATTGCACAACCTCACAAATCCCCAACAAATTCATAATTTTTGAAAAGGTGAATGGTTGAAAATAACCTAAACCATTTTAACAGTCCATCATAACAGTTTTTCCAGAGAGTTTGGGCTAAAAAAATTTATTTTATAAATTTATTTTAAAAAGTTGTTTCAGTGTTTTGGTAAGGCATTTTTTATGCAAGTATTATTCACATCAACTAAGATGGGAAGTACTCAAAATCTAGTTTCAAAATAATTTTGCTTTACGGTCGAACGAATATGTAAGAAAGATATTCATGGACTCATGTCCGAATTCAATCATACTGTACCGTCGGTTTAGATACTGCTCCAGCTTTCAGATAGCCAATCATAAATTTGTAACCAGTGGTTACACCTCTACTTCCTTTTTTAATTGATCAAGCCTCAACAATTATTTGTCATTATGGTGTAGTGTTGAACACAAGCTCAGTTTAATGTAAGGCACAATAGATGTAGCGTTGAAAACTAAATTGATAAACTTGGCCCATAAGAGCTAATATCTGAACTGTCAATCAAGTGAAGCAAAACAAATGCTAATTAGTGAAACATTGAAATATAAGAAAATCGTTAATGAATAAAAACAAAAAATATATATATTTAAAAAACATATTTTGTTTAAAATAACAGCTTCAAGCTCAAGTATGGATCAGAGAGATCTATTCTCAACACAATATATACAATTGTTTTGTTAGTTTTTCAAAATTATTACATTGTTAAATCAAGATTAAACAAAAAAGACAGTCAACGTGAAAGACAATCGTGAAATTAGTGCAGAAACCTTGTGAAATATGTGAAGGATAAAATGAAAAGCAGCCAGCAATCAACCATCCACAAAACCATCAAGCGACTTAACAAAAACGTGATGTTAGTTTGTAATTTCACGGGCATAAATATGAATGACTTTCCAGCTGCTACACTCAGCCTTCAGAGTTCGGTCCTCTGAACAACCAAAGGTAACGTCGCATTTGGATCGACAATAGCACAAGTGAGGCAAGCTCTATTATTTAAATGTGGGTTACCTCCCTTGGGTTATTGTCGTTATGTTTATGCCTGCAGGAGATGAAATCACGAGACTCTCCAACTCGACCTTCTACCAACCAACCTGGTGGGCGTCGTCATGCTTGGCGCTCGACCCGTTCTGCTGCTCCTGCGTGTGGAAGCTGTGCATAGTGTTGGAGGAAGAGGAGGACGAGGCAGATGGACGTCGCTCCTTCTTGGGAACGACGGTGGAAGTCTTGAACGCAACGTTGTCGTAATCGGCCAAGTCTGCCGACGAGAAACTGGTCTCGAGTTCCGACAACTCCTTCATGGGGACCTTTGGGGAGCTGGTTGGACTGGCTTTGCCAGACGATTGAGAGGCCACTGATGATTTATTGGAGGGCACAGGTGATTTATTGGAGGGCACAGGTGATTTATTGGAGGGCACCGGAGAAGGGCTTTGCTTGGGGGTGGGAGGGGGTGAGATGTTGGGAGAAGGGGCGTTCTGACCATTTGCCTCGACCTCTTTCATCGACTTCTGGAGGAGAAAAAGAGAATGAGTGACATGCAAAACCCAACAAATAAATAAATGGATAAATCAATTCCATTTAAATACTTCCATTGAGAAATAAGTAACAGACAGAAGTATTTTACAATTAAAACCATATACCAATCTTCTATATATTCTTTGGTAACATAAATTATTAATACTATATACAATTCAAACCCATAATTTCTACACCCATTTTTTAACATTTACCCTAAACATAGAAAACTAAGTGCAAATACAGACAAGTGGTTTCACCAATACCTGCGAATGGTTTGTGAAAAAAATGTAACTTACATCAGGCACTAGACATTTGTTTCTCATAAATAAATAAAAGTTTTAAAACATGATTTACATATCATTTTGTTGGCAAGAACTTTCTCAGTACAACAGAACAAGATTTAAATTATAAATATTTAAGGTTTATGATTAAAAAATAAAATAAGTAAAGTAAATTTTTAAAGATCATTAAAATTCAACGTTTGTATTTTATTTTATACTTAACATCTAAAATTGGAAAAATACTATGATTTATATATCAATTTGTTGGTGCACGCTTTCTTGAAATGATGAAATAAAATCTAAATCATAAATGTTAATCTTTGACTATTGGAAAAATAAAAAAATTTCGAAAGGTTTAAATGCCAACGTTGTTTGCCTTATACTACTACTATTACCGGGGCATACGCCGATAACACTCCACCACAAGCCTTGCAGGTATCCGAGAGGAACTTCTCAGGTTTGCGTCTACAGAACTCAAACCCTTAAAGTGATAATTGATTTTCTGCAACCAGGATATGCGAGGTCTCTCATGGGGGCGTCTTCAAGAAGGACTTCAAGATGACACTCACCTCACTGGATCCGCATCCGAGGACTTGATCACATGCCCAAATAGTCATTGATTGAGTTCATCATATAGGGCAAGTCCTGCATTAGGCCCAACCCAGTCTCATGGAGCACTGTATCGTTAGGAGCAAAGCTTTCTAGCGGTACCTCATAATTCTGATAAAGACCGGTTTAAGAAAGGAGTTCAAACGACACCCTTCTATTGTTCCATTGAAGGAAATTCTTTATATTATTAAGGCTCTCCATACAGTACATTTTCAAAACAATTTTGTGAATATAACTAAACTTATCCTTGGAAGATGATCTAGATGTGTAATATAAATCTAAATTCCCAGAATATCATTGCTCTTAAAAATGCAATACCAACGGTCATATTAGGGTCAATTTAGCATTATATATTTTTTGTAATAGACGGGTCATTTTTTATAAAGAGGTCGCATTAGTAATAAATTTACAACGACTGTGCCGTAAAAACTTCAGCATCTCAATATGTAACAACATCAAATAGATTTTTTAAGATAGTATTGAACAAAAACATGAACCAACTTTTTCACGATCTAATTACATAATTTATAAGAACTGAATAATTTATAAACATTTATTTATTATTCTTCAAATAAATTTCACGAAATCCACAAAAAAACGTGTTTTTGAAAATTTATAAAATATTATGATTTTAAATTTCAAACAATGCTCGAATTTTTATGTAGTTCAATTTCTTAGCTAAACGAAAATACAAGAATTCTGTCAACAGCTCTTGAAAATATTTCAAAACATTTAAATGAGAGAGAGAGAGAGAGAGAGAGAGAGAGAGAGAGAGAGAGAGA
>JARUHE010343044.1:0-10383 GCA_031471125.1 Archaeomysis grebnitzkii | reverse complement strand
ATACACTAATTAAAATGTAGCATGAAATATTATTTATAAGTAAGTATATATACTAAACTGAAGAAAAATAAGCTACTCTAAATATATTTTTCAGAAAATTGAATCCTTTCGCATTCTATTTTGAAAATTAATTTAGTGAGTTCTTTAAATAATTGATCTTATTTGGCACATTGCAGCTGATACACTCTTAAATTGTAAAAACATCAATTGAAACTCCACTTACTCCAGTGATGTTGTTCTTTGTAAACTTTGTCTGTATTTTTTTGTGTTATCTTTAATCAGGTAAATATTTTAAAGTTTAAATAGTTTCATTTTTGGGTAAATATAGGGACAATAGAAAACTCACCTAGAGAAATAATTTTTACCAAAATGTTCATTTTTTATCCTTAACAAAAAGTTTTAAATACACTTGTGATGGAAATCTATAGTTAACTTGTAATAATAGAAAATATAAATGCCTACTTCGGATGCAGAAATCACATTTAAAATTTCCCGCCAACTCTTGAAGTGCGTCTATATATCCCTACGCTGAGGTAAGCAGTTTCATTATGTTTGTGGAGATGGAAACATGTGTGGTCTAGAGTTAGAAACTGCAATAATTTTCTCCACCATATTTAAATTAGTGGCCAAGGTAAATTATAAGAATGAAATGGCAATTGAAACCAAATCTAAGATTTCCCACCAACCCTAACAGTGCAAGTGTACTACTCCGCAGAGTTAGGCTGCTTAATTTTCTGACTGGCCAGCTGTCTTGAGGTTGTGGAAATAGAAACATGTTAGGCTTAGCAATGGCCACTGAAAACCATTTGAGGAGCAAAGTCAGGTTAGGTTTTGTTTGGTGGGTCACGATAATGCTAAGCTTTCCTTAAATACTGAAATATGGGGTGCTCCCAATTTCTGTGCAAACTTTTTTTTCCGAAAGATTTTGATGTATTTTAAACGAATATGAAGGTTAAAGTTGGCGGAAATGAAGATTAAAAATCCCTAAAGAGAGTTTAAATTTTCTATAACTTTTTTGAACTACGTTAGTGGTTTTAGCAACTTTTTCTAATTGTTCTAGTGTGTTTTAAATAAATTGAAAATTAGATGTTTGGCTAATTCCAGTAACTTGAGTGTGAAGATGTGAAAACTTAAACTCTCTTTATGGACCTTAATCTTCATTTCTGGTAATTTTAACCTTCATATTTGTTTAAAGCACATCATAATTTTTAGGAAAAAACATTTTGGTTGTGGAAACGTAAATTTCTATTGTCCGTGATATTAACACATTTTTGTAATGAAAACTGAAAAAGGCCAAAATAAACATATTTTTTGTAATGCAAAACATAGGTTTTGGACCCTGCTGGCAGCTGGTGAGAAAAATTGAAACACTAATTGAATTATTTTATCTAGTTCTAGTAATTTCATTATTATTATTATATTATGTATCATTGATATAGTAATGACAGCACTGACATAACAGAATACATACATTTGACACCGAGATATGTAGGTTAATTCAGTTGACTACTCTATTAATTTCATCATTAAACTTTCAAATTTTCAAGATGGTGTATCCACGAAGATAATCAAACTTTTCATGTACACTAATACATAATGTATGAACAATCCAAACAAATATAGCCTATGTAAACACAAATTAACACCAAAGCTGAATCAGCTGTAAAAACAGAATTTTTTGTGTTAAGGTCTTCTAAGATAATGCTTTATTTGCTGTAAAACATTTTTGGCAGCTAATAGATAATCGCCATTTTTAGCCTTCCAAGTTGTTTAATTTTTAAAATTACTTACCAAAATGGAGAACAGGGAGGAGTGCAGGTTTGACACAATTTCTTGACACATTTGTTTAATAATGTATATTCTTGAAAATAAAATTTGTTCTCCAAATTTATTCCTAAACTAATTAAAACTAGTTAATATATCTTACATTGTAAATAATTAAATTGTGAATGTTATTTTCTTGCTCTGTGCATTTTGGTTATATTTAGAAGACAATTTTAAATTTTAAATTGTTTACGTTGAGTACACCAACCCTTCAGGATTATCTTTGTTTCATCTCTTTAAAGTTTTTCATTATCTTTTTATTTTAATTAATAAATGCTAATAAATATCATAAATATTTTATTTTGGAGTAGTTTATGCTTAGTTGAGTTTATGCTATAAGTTTTGCATGGTAATGGTTGAAATCAATTCCATGTCATAAACATGTTAAGAATGGAGTTTAAAATGCTTTCAAGGCCGCCATTAATAAATTCATTGTGATAGAATTTATTTTGGACTGCATGTGCATTGGAAAACACGTGATATATATTTTAACTTAGCAAAGTCTAACTTAATTAACTTTTCACTTTATAATCTGTTTTTTTACAACACTTTTGAGACCGCTATTAATAAATTCATAATAATCTTATTAGGCACTCTAGAATTTATTTTTGACTGAATTTGCATTGGAAAATGCGTGATGAACACATTAGTATTAATATAAAATCAAAATAAATTTCATAAAACAGCCTATTTTAACTTAGCAAAATTTCCATTTTCTAATTAAAAAGTACTAAACATGAAAAATCCTTAAGAAGGAACCATAAAAGTACTGTCCTCAAAAACCAATTGTTGAAAACAACCAGTAACTTTAAATAGACATTTATTTTCAAAACTACTTGGCAAATAGTTACAAAGTAGTGAAATGTGAGGTGAATATAATCATCCTTGCTGAAAATTATTAAAACAAAACAATAAAAAAGTTGGATGACATTACGTTTTCAAACAAGACTTAAGCTTTTCTTTTACTTCTCTATAAACCAGTATTTAAGCAAAGTTTAACATTATCGTGACCCACCAAACCAAACCAAACCTAACCTGACTTTGTTCCTCAAATGGTTTTTGGTGGCCAAAAACACCTATTAGTCTAACCTACTTTTGTATTTCGTGGTAGGGGAACACCAGTACAGTTGGTACGCCTGTCAATCGAAAGTGCCAGTGATAAATAAGCTTCTATTACAGGTTACAATTATTTTGTATTGTTTTTTTTTAATAAGTTTCAGCAATGATGATCATATTCACCTCATATTTCAGTACTTTGCAACTATTTGCAACGTGGAGGCATACATTGTTGAAAGCATTGAAAAAACTGAACTGTTTATTCGTTCTGGTTTGAAACTTGAGATTCTTAAACTAAAATTTAACAAATTACCCTAAATTGTTAGTACTTTTTTTTACGTGTTGCTAGATTTGATTATCGTAACTAAAGTAGGCCTTAGCACCATTTTGGTTATTATTCAGCTCATTATCTACAAACTTTGTTCAATAAAAAAGAACTGAAATCAAAAATGAAAAATCTCCTTAAAACCAGTGAAATATTTGCTAAGTTAATTTAAGCTATAAAATGTAATTTTTTAAAGAAAATATAATATATTGATTTTTTATTTCAGCAAAATTATTATTCAGCTCATTATCTATAAACTTTGTTCAATAAAAAAAAACTGAAATCAAAAATAAAAATCTTTAACATTTACCTTCACTTAAATTGTGAACGAGAGACGCCGACAATGAGGACGGACTGACCCACGCATGTCGATTGTAATAGGGTATCCGTAGGATGGATACCCTAGAAAAATTCTATTACATAGTATTTATACATGCATATTTATTGTTAAATTCTGAAAATTTGAAGCAAAAATATAATGAAAATAAAAACTTGAATCTTCTGTTTAATGTAAAATATTTTTTTCTCATTTTAAACTTAAATAACAAAATATTATGTCATCTAATCTTGGTTAGGCACCACTTAATAGATTTATGGAAACAATATTTTTTTTTATTTTTGTTTTACAGATTTTCTTATTGAACAGGAATGGCTATTATATAATTCTCAACAATGTCGTCCAGAATAGTTATTTTTTGTAAAATAAATATTTATCGAAATAATAAGTTTAAAAATCTTGGTTAGACAAAACTTAGTAGAATTATGAAAAAATGTTTTTTTTATTCAATTTTATATATATACAATAGTAATGTTGTTTTCATAACTTTTACTTGGTCACAGCCTTAATTCGTTAATGTATTTCCATGTAATTGTTTATATCTGGTTTTACAGCAATAATTGTTGAATATAAATAAAAGATATATGCATTATGATTGATCTATATTGAATAGAAATTTTTATAAACTAAAGTTTATTGAAATAACTAGGCCTACATTTTATGGTATTTATGAATTTGTAAACTTTTCTTTTCATCCTAGAGCAATGATCATTTAACCTAAATGAAAGTTATATGCATTAGGCAGAATGATAGATCTTGAATAAATGTTTTTCTGAAACATGAGTTTATTGAAATAACTGTTTTTGTATAGACTTGTTGAATTCAGAGAAATAACTAATAGATGTGGAGCCTCTATAAACCCATAAGGTTTGGCTATGTACTAGTTTTTCTGACAGTCTATTATAATGTTGTACATGTTTAACTTAAGGTTATTTATTTATTTATTAAGGTTTGTTGCACCCATAAACTTGACTTATGTCCATTTATTTCTAATGAGTTGTATTATTTTCTTCCAGAAAATGAATTATGCAAGATTCTTGACAAGTCTGTCACAAAAGCGACAACCTTCGTTGATAAGAGAATTAACAAATCTCCTGACAAATGCTTCACCAGAATTAGTTTTTTTGGCAGGTGGGTTGCCAAATCCTCAGTTATTTCCTTTTGAACAAGCAGAGATTAAGCTGAAAGATGGGACGTCTATTAACCTTGATTCTAAATTGATGGCAACCAGTTTGCAGTATGGTCCTACTTTAGGACATCCTCCTTTGGTGAAACAATTGAAGGATTTGACTTTACATCTCCACAATCCTCCTAATTGGAGTGAAAAGGATCTGCTGGTCACAGCAGGTAGCCAGGATGGGTTGTGTAAGACCATAGAAATGATGGTTAATTCGTGTGACTATGTTCTAACCCAAGAGCCTTGTTATACAGGAACTCTGGCTATACTTAACCCTTTTACTCCAAAGTATTTACCAGTTGCATGTGATAGTGAGGGAGTTATTCCTGAGTCTTTAGCAGCAGCACTTTCACCTTGGAAGGCAGAAGAAATATTTAATGAAGTGGAAAATGTTCCAAAAATTCTTTATATAAACCCTAATGCAGCCAATCCAACTGGTGTTTCAATACCGACCAACAGACGACATCAGATTTATAAGATCGCTTGTGAGTATAATTTAATCATTTTAGAAGATGATCCATATTATTTTGTTCAATTTGGAGATATCAAAGATTTTCCTCCAAGTTTCTTGAGTCTTGATACAGATGGAAGAGTCTTACGATATGATTCTTTCTCCAAAGTGTTGAGTTCTGGCATCAGATTGGGTTATGTGACAGGTCCTAAGCCATTAATCAATAGAATTATGTTACATAAACAAGTCTCTGATTTGCATGCTTCTTCTCTTTCACAAGTACTTGTGAGTGAACTACTTTCCTTATGGGGAGTTGATGGATTTCTAAACCATACCTTAAAAGTTCAAGAGTTCTATTTGGCTCAAAGGGAAGCTATGCTCACATCTGCAAATAAGCATCTGACAGGGTTATGTGAATGGGCAATTCCTACAGGTGGAATGTTCTTGTGGATGAAAGTATTGAATGTGAAAGAAACATGGGACATGATTTTGAAGAGAGGCCCTCAGAAAGATGTTATTTTAGTTCCTGGCCAAGCATTTATGACGGATGCTTCCAAGCCTTGTTCATATTTGAGAGCAGCTTTTTCTATACAATCACCTGAAAGAATCGACAGAGGTCTAAAAAGTCTTTCAGAGTTGATTAAAGAAGAAATAGAAATTGAAAACTCGAAATAAAATGTCTCTGTTGAAGAATTTGTCTCAAAATATTAAGAACAAATGGTTTTTAACCCTATACCGCCATATGGATCAACAATAGCACAAGTGAGGTAAGCTCTGTTATTTGAATCTTGGTTACCTCACTTGTGATATCACTCACAGGAAACCAGAAAACTATTTCAAATAGTATGAAAAGCTAGCTCAGGCGGTAGAGAGTTGAACAAGTTTGAAGAAAATTATTAATTTTTTGTTCTAAATATAGTTGATAATGCTCAATAAAACTGTTAACTAAATAATTTTCTATAAATTAAATATAATTATCCATAAATTTAAAATATAATTACCTATAAATTGTTAAGTTTGTATAAACTTGAGAACATCTGTGATAGTTTTTAATGCTCTGCCATATTGTTGAATTTTTTAAAGTTTTATCTAGTTTTATATAATGAAATTTAACAATTTTAAAATTATTTTCCTATTGATTTTTATATAACTCACAAGTATAATTTAATATGGAAATGTTCATTCACATCAAAATTTGTAAAAAAAATTATAGATATTAAAAGTATAATTTAATACTACAAACTTGCTATTTTAAAAAATAAAAATAGATCTGTATAAAATGTTTATTTAACCCAAAAAAATAACTATTTATGTGGAGCAAATAAATTGTATTCTATGCAATTCACAAAAAAAATGCTTTTAAGCTCTGAAAATAATAATAAAAAATTTCAAACCTTTTTCATTGAAATTCTAGGTAAAAATATTAATTATTGAAAAATAATTAAACATAATAGGAAACTTTTGGAAAGTAAAATTTTCTGTAACTCCTCATATATAGCAAACCTTTACTTATAAATGATGACAATTGAAACACCATTTAAAATGATGCAAATAGCATTCAAGTAAATTTTCCTTCACATTTACACCTGCTAAATTGGATACTAGTATTCACCATAGTGAATTTTTAGCAGAAACCTAAGGCACCACTTAAGGAGTTAACTCTTGATTGTTGTTAGTTATTCTTGAACTTTTTTTTCCAAAGTAGACTAACGTTTTTATTATTTTAGAGCAATCGGTATTTAAAATAAATCAAGTATATGCATTAGGAATATATTTTAATTTAAAAAAAATGTCCAAAGCTCGAATTTAATGAAATAATTGTATTTGCATGGTGTTTATGACCTTATGATTTTTTCAAAAGTAAACTAAATGTTTATTTTTATTTTAGAGCAATGATCATTCAACATAATTAGGAATATTTTTCTAAAACTTGAATTTATTGAAATAATTATGTTTTTATATACTTGTTGAATTCAGAGCAATGATTATAAATGCTGCTGCTATAAACTCGTAGGATTGGTTTCTACTAGTTATGGTTAGTGAAAGGTCTCTTTTATTAAAAAATATTTTAGGAATGTTAACCACTAAAAGAAATGTGCTTCAAATTGATAGAGATGATACAATTGGACAGGCATCATGGTTCATGTGATTTGAAAAGAGAACCCTGGATAGCTATGGACAATCATTAAAATTATAAAATAATGTTTACTGTAGTTTATTATCATTGATAGTGAAGGATGTTCATCATTTGAAAAAAATCCATTCAACCTTCAAAAATATACTTCATGAGCTATATTAAATGTTGAACAGTTGAATGTTCGAAATAATGTTTTTGTAAGCATAATACATTTTGGTCAAGTCTGACTTTCTAAACTGATAAGGTACAAGAAATAAAGTTAATATTGTGTTTTAACATAATTTTACACATCCGTGGTGTGTACCCCATGTAAGGATGTACTGGCACATTCAACTACCATAGCATAGCTTAGAACGGATTCAATACATATAGTGTTCGTGCTGTTAATTAATTAAGGCAAATGTGTCATATTACAAGGAAAAATCACCGTTCTTTCTTTCCATATAAGCCCACTCACACCTGAAACACAAGCATCACCATACCTACAACAGATACATAACTGGACAATCAGCTCACCGTCTTTATCACTGACCCAGCAGAAGACCTTCATATAAACAGCACAGTCCTGTAGATGGTCAAGGATTCCAAACTTTGGCCTAACATTTCTCCCTAAGCTTGCCTACACAAAACAAACCCCACCATAAACATGTGGGCCTTCACTATCACACACTTCGGGAAACCTTAAGAAACTACTCGCCACAAAAATAAATCATGAAACCTTTATATCTCAAAAATTATAAGTTTGGTTTTCAAAAAATGTTACTAGGAAGTTCTAATGTACACCTAATATAGTCCATGGGCTGCATATGGTCTAGCTCCCCCCTTGCCACATACCTTAGACCTATCCGAAATTTTCATAAACGGGTTAAATTTTTGAAAAAGCTTTGTTACTCATTCGAATTCATGTTGCAAGTCCCACTTACAGGGCAATTTACCCCCCGCCCTTTACTAATTTTGAGGCGTCGTTTTGCGGAACAAAAATGCGTATATTTTCTTCATTTATCGGCCAATACGTGGAAACGCATTCCTTATACATTTCATTTAATATTTCTAATTATAACCTGTATTCTTTACCTTATTTTAACTTTTGTTATTTTTTTCAATATACATCATTTTTCATTTACGGTAAAAACAAGTAACTAGTCTATTAAAGATATATTTTTAATACGTGTAATCAAATAACCAAGCGATGTGCTTTAAAATAAAGTTCAGTATGTAACAATTGAATAAGAAATAAAAAAATTAAAGCAGTTTCAAATAAAGAACCGCGCATGCATTACGTTTACAGAATCACTAATATACGACCTAGTAAATCTATAAATTACCTTCCTACATTTTTATATGGCTTTGTTTAATTATCAATTGTTTTTTTTATAAAATAAAGCTATTAATATAATAGGGTTATACTAATGTTAATAATAATAGCAATAACAATGTTATTATATCTATTATGTTTGTTAAGGACTAGCAATTTTGATTTGTTTATTGCGTTGCTCATTTCATAAGAATACATGTTTTTAGATACTTTTCAAAATATGGATAAGAACAAAAGACTGATGATGTATATCTCAAACTGACAACATGCAATCATATTCTTATCATTACAAGTTTCCCACATCCATATAAAATAATCCTCCGTTAGATGAAGTATTGAACATTTGTTTAAAAAGTAAAGTTTTATTTTTTTAAGGCACAAACATAATACATAGTATTATATACACATTGCTTTAGTTCTTAACTTTAATTTATCAAGAAACTGTTCTCATGTGTATGATAAAACATTCGTTGCAATAGAAACATAATAAACAAATACTGATACTGCTCACCAAAAATAAAGAAATTGCTTATAATAAAAACAGAGATTATCACATATTCTCATATAAAAGATTAACAAAATTAAAGGCAGCATAAAGGACTTGTGTTTATCAATGACGTTGTTTAGATAGGATCACTGTTCCTCACTAGTCTCTTCCCCCTTGCTATGTCTCTCATAAGCTCTTTTCTAGCAGATCTTATCTTAACCTATCTTTCCATATAAGCTTAGGCATCCCTCCATCTACTCCAACATCCATTATCTCGTTTTAACTTTTCATCAATCTCATTTAATTATTATTTATCTTCTATAAGTTTGAAAAATAATAAGTTTTTATCCAAAATTCTTATACAAAAACATAGTAACATAGTAAAAAATTTAAACATGCTAACAGCATAATATTATTATTATTTTTATTGTTGTACTAACTTTATTATTTTAGTTTTAATTTCAGAAGTATATAAAACATGAACGACTAAACAAATGCTTACACAAATATAAAAACTTACTAGAATTGTAGATAATTTAAAACAACACTCACGTGTGCGCTTTAATTTTTCAAAACGCTGTAACTTTGTTAATTTTCAATTAAATAAATCATTCTGTCCCATGTTAAAGCCTCTAAATATTTTAACAGGAAACAAAAAATGGTGTATGTTAAAATATTTCAAAAAATTCAAATAAAGCCAAGGTAATTCAAAAAGTAAACGCTGTGATGTAAAATAGTACTCAATAAAATGTGTAGGCAATGCGTTTTTCGCACAATAAAAGTTATAAACAAAGAATCGCACAATAAAAAAGTAAGTTATAGTTAGTTTTATAACTCAAAATTGCCCCTCAAAAATTATGAATAGCAGGGTGTAAATTAGCCTGTAAGGGGGGCTTGCAACATGATTTCGCATGAGTAACAAAGTTTTTTCGAAGGTAGACCTATATGAAATTGTTGATAGGTCTAAGATATATGACAGAAGGGGAGGGGGGAGCACCTCTCTTTATACAGCTCATGGACTAATAACTTGTTACGGTCCGAGGCAGATGCAATATAGTAATTTGTAGTGAAAACCTAGAAAAAATCTAGTAATTTGTAGCGAAAGCTAGACAAAATCTAGCGCTACATTTTGTATTGCATTCGTTTTGTACAAACAAATTTCTTCAACTTTCTAGACACCCGAAGAAATTTTTATAAATTTATTTCGTGAAATACATGGTGAGTGAAATAAATGTAGTTATTAACTGTTAAATAAGTTTTTAATACATAGGACA
>JARUHE010343033.1:0-10383 GCA_031471125.1 Archaeomysis grebnitzkii | reverse complement strand
AGTACTAACCAGACCCAACGTTGCTTAACTTCGCTGATCATACGGGAAGCGGTGTTTCAACGCGGCCAAGGCCGGTGACAAATAATGGCATAAGTAATTTGATGTGTTAGTTTGCAAAAAATATACTGGAGCGGGTAAAGCAACATCGAATTCAAACAAATCCAATGCAAAGAATGATTCCAAAAGTTTGAACCAAAAAAAACCCCCAAATTTACTCTTTCAGAGTAAGATTAAAATTGAAGTATTACATGGAAATTACCATTTACAATTTATCACATAGAATTTAGGATTGAGCAATCACATTAAAACTACAGATGTTAAAACTGAATAAATAAAAATATAATAATAATAATTATAGTATTTTTACTATGAAAACACTTAATTTTATTATTAATGAAAAAAATTATGAAAGTTATTAAAATAAACTTTGCAATAGAAGACATCTGTGAAAAAGCCATAAATCAATTAAAAATACACCTGCCTCTTTTGTTCTAGTTAGCCTATTACAAAGCACTAATGCAGAAAGACTATTCAGGGGTATGTGCACAAAACAAAGCATTGTCAATAGTTTAGGTGGACCTACATTTAATTTGATCTATCATAAGACATTAAAAAATCCAAACAGAACAAAACATTGTCAAATAGTTTTTTAGGTGGACCTCATTTAATTTGATCTATCATAAGACATTAAAAAGTCCAAACAAAACAAAGCATTCTCAAATAGTTTAGGTGGACCTCATTTAAAGTAGCTTTCTATTTTAGTTTGATCTATCATAAGACATTAAAAAGTCCAAACAAAGGCACTTTTCAAACTTAAAGTTTATTGTAAGAAATGATTACCATTTGGTTAAGTACAATAAAGAAAACAAAAAGTTTAAGATGACCAATTCATTCTGTACATTCCTGGCAATGTGCAAAAACTAAAATGATTAAATAAATACAAAAATAATGATTTCAAGAGCCATACAGTTTTACTTTCACTTTCAAGAATGAAAAAAAAATGATTACTAAACATAATTTAAATCATGTTCTATCAAAGACCCAGAGTTCAATGACCTTTCTTAAGAGTATTATCATATAGTAAATATTTATTTATAAGAAATTAATTTATATTAACCTATTTAGAAAACTAATCTTTTCCATTCCCTATTTAGCACAATCACATCATAACATGTTTGTGTTTAACACGAAATTCCCTGAAAAAGATTAAACTAATGATGAGTCGACTGTTTTAGTTGGAGAATTTTCTCTCATTTGATAGAACGTACAATGGCAGAACTGATGTAAATTACACAACATTCAAAGCACTAGACATTTTACATTATATTTAGTGACAAAAAAATTACTTGTCAAAAAAGAAAAAAATTCAGTAACACAAAAAATAAATGGACATTGAAATGGATCAAAGTTTATGGCCAAGGTAAAAATAAATTTTCATTAAGATTTGGTCAGCCCTACATGAACACATGATTATGTAAATCATAAATTTCCATTTGTTCATGTTTTTTCTTTTGGCAAACAAATTTGAATGTGCACATTTTATTTAATCATTAGTTGAACACAAACAAAATAAATAAATAAAAGAAATCAATCTTATTTTTTATGAAAAGCAAAATAAAGAATAAATCAATTAAAAATGGAAATTTCAACTCACCCAAAGAATTGAAGTCCTTCTCAGGTCTTATGAACCCCAGAACGGCAGCTCGGAGTTCTGATCCATAGAAGTCTTCGTTAAAAACATGCATGACGTGTGTTTCCTGGAAAATATAGGTTTCCTGAAGGCAAAATAGGAAAAACTTTTAGTAAGTTAAAAAAGATAAAAGAAAAACACATTAAGGAACCTCAGAGAAAAATAAAAAAGTTCTACCATGCACCTATTTTTAAATTAAAGCACAGTTAAAAAGAAAAAAATAGCTCATGTATTAATAGAGAAAGCTAAATAAAACGATCACCTTGAAGAAAACGTTTTTAAAAAAATAAATAAAACTATGATTTGCAAAGAAAATGTTAACATGAAAATCACTATTAGATTGTTAATATTTCCCATTCCTAATGAAAATACATCCTAGTTATAAAAGAGTTTGAAGTAAGAAACACTAGTTGGGAGAAGTTAGCATTACTTAAAATATTCTAATTATATTTTTAATAAAACAATAAGTCATTGAAACCAGTATTGCCCAAGCTAGATTAATAAGTAGAAAAAAGTTAATAAATCAAAGAAGCATGTGTTAAAAAAATAAATAAGTGTTAAAAAATAATGAAAGAAAAAACATAAATAATGAAAAAAACAAATACAAATAAATTAATGAAAAATTACTAAAAAGGTTAACAAAAAATAAAAAGTTTTTGAAATGCATTGTGTAATCACGAAAGAGATAAATCAATGTCGACAGAATCCTTTCTCCTTTCAATGTGATAAAGGGTCAACAAATTAACGTTTTTTGTATTTACTTCTTTACTATTACTAATAATTTTGTTATTATTGCTGCTATTAAATTAATTATTATTATTATAATTAAAATAAATATTAATATTTCTCTTCTTAACACTAAGTTCATTACCATTCTTTCTTTTCATTAAGCAACCCTGTCAACTTCTATACATTTATAGAATAAACAAGCACAGGTAAATGCTATACATTAAAGCTGTATTTGTTGAACACAATTCTATATATTAATATAACACTTTCATTTGTTTCCAAATAAATTCTCTCTAAACCTTCAAATAAAAATCTTGGTTAACCATGAATTTGATAATAAATTGGCCAAGTCAAAAATTATTGAAACATCTTATTTAAAAATATCAATTTTGGGCTAAAATAGTCCTGCAGCATTCTACCTTGGAATCTACGGTTCATTCATTTGTTTTAAATAAACTTTTTTCTACACCTTAAAATAAAAATCTCGGTTAACCATGAATTTAAACTTTCCATTAAAATGTATTTTTTTAAAAATCCTTAGTGACAATAGTGTAGATTGACATGTTCTTTATTTTCATTTAAACAAACTTTTCTGTAAAATAATTTTTTTTTATTATTTTGAAAAAATTGCACAAATCATCCATCGTCCCAACGACAATCAGAGGTCACTTATTGAAGCTGGTTTTTCAAACACAGCTTAATAAAATAATACAAAACTAATTGATCAGCTGATACAAATAATAATTAGTATTACGACAAACATAATCAAGCATCTATCAAAACATAAAACATGTGCCTGATGAACAACATTTGGTTCATATACACTGAAAATACTCGACTAGCTTTATTGTCTAACGGGCAAAATTGACCAACCTTTTTTAACATTGCACTTTTTGTTGATTCAATCAAGTTTCTTGTGATTCAATCACAAATCATATCACATTGTACCAATATGATATATTTTTTCTTGATTGATTGATTGATTATATAGAGTTTGGGCAAAGCCATCTTTTCTTTTTTTTTGTTGAATGAACAAAAAAGTGCACACGATTGATGATGTCAATTTTAGCTGTCTTTGACATAAGAAGTTAGTCAATTATTTTCAGTGCAATAAAGTCTTTAAGATATCAACTGTAGGATATTTTAGTCCTTTTGGTAATATATTATCAATACATTAAAGGATTAAAAAATTTATAAAGTTGTTAAATAGTGCCGGAATTAATTTCTTTGTTTTTACATTTTATTTTTGTTATTAAAATTAATGTTGAACAAACTACAAAGAACATTAATAAAGTTTTAGTTTCATTTAAAAAATATTGAAATGACAAACAGAAAAAAAACATGTGTTGCATAAATGCAACACTAGGTGCTAGGGGGCTCATTTTTGTAGTTTAAAAAGGAATAAGTATTGCCTTGCATATATGCAACACTAGGCTGTAATGGGTTAATTTTTATTTTGAAAAATATATTAATTTAATGAGATAATGAGATTATTTTGAAATAATATTTATCTAATGAGATTAGCTTAAAATAATATATTTATTTAATGTAATTATCTTAAAATAGTATATTTATTTAATGAGATTACAACATTATTTTAAATCAACATTTATTTAATAAAAAAAAACAAAAAAAAACCAAGTAACAAAGTAAATGAAAATGCATAGCCAGAGGGCAGATTTGATCTTGGAAAATAATAATGGAAGAATAAAACAGCCGAGTCATTATTGTCAACCAGCTTGTGATATTTCAGATTCAATTTCTGAATAGAAAATTAGTTTGTGCAATGACTAGTCCATTATTATTTGAGCTATATTTAAAAAATAAATATATCAACACTATAAAATAGTTAAATAATTTGCATATATATTCATGATTTAAGAGCTGTAAAGGACTTAATCTCAACTTCTAGAAGTAAATTATAAATGATTTTACTCGCTGTAAAAGTTTTGTAAAAAATTTGTGGGAATTACAAAATTAAAATCAGTTCCAAGAAGTTCATTTGCTTGATATGGAAAACTTTATGAAGTTGTTTCTTATTAGCCAATGTAAACCAACTAATTTTCGGCAAAAATTATATAAAATTAGGATAATTAATAATGTTGGTATTTTATACAGACAGCAAAAAAACTTCTTTAAGAAATTTGATAATCTTATATCAAATTATATAAAATTTGTCCATTTTTAATAAAAAAACATTAATCATAACAAAAAAGAGCTGTGTTGTTAAATTGAAAAAACAATAATAAAAGAAGTTGATTATTAATATTAATATTAAGAAAATAATAAATAATAATTATAATAATAATAAATAATAATAATAAAATAATAATAAAAGAAGTTGATTATTAATAATAGTAAAATAATAAATAATAATTATTATAATAATAATAAATAATAATAATAAAACAATAATAAAAGAAATTGATTATTAATAATAATAAAATAATAAATAATAATTATAATAATAATAAATAATAATAATAAAACAATAATAAAAGAAGTTGATTATTAATAATAATAAAATAATAAACAATAATTATAATAATAATAAATAATAATAATAAAACAATAATAAAAGAAGTTGATTATTAATAATAATAAAACAATAAATAATAATAATAAATAATAATAATAAAATAATAACAAAAGAAGTTGATTATTAATAATATAACTAACAAACTCAAAACACCAAAGTCTGAACTATAAATATGTTAATTTACTTTATCTTTATTGTTTAAACTAAAAATTAAAAACCCTAAACTGAAATTGAGCAAAAGTAAATCAAAAACTTACCATAGACTTTTTTCTATTGTTGTAGAATGGATTCCATCCAACGCTCATGACCATTTTGTAAACAGGTCCTTGGTCTACACTGGCTAGTCCGAAATATATTCCCGTCGATACATCTTCTGGTAGTCTATCGACAACATTTTCAGAAAAATTTGCTGTGAAAAAATATTTGATTGAAAATCATTTGAACAATCAAACTATAATTTAGAAAAATTAATTATACTAATTAAAATATAATTAGGGTATATTTCCTATTATTGGCCCCTTATCACATATCAACTTTTCTTTAGAATATACAAATTCAATGGACCAAATATACAATTAAGACTCACTTTTTAAAAGGCATTTTCAAAGGCAAGAGATTGTCAAAATTTTATTGTATAACTTGTTCTCCTTTACATTTATATAATAGACAGTGAGTGTTTCTTTCAAGTAAATTTATTAATTGTCTGGTAAATAGACATCTTATGATATCCATACATAATAATGGCATTATTTCACTTGATTGGTGGAGCTATATTCTGGCAACACCAAATAAAAAAAGTACTGAAACTTAAAGTCATAAAGATCAAAATACTACACAACCTTTAAACATATTGAAATACATGAATCTGGTTAAGTTTTGTTTTTGAAGGTAGTATAGCATTTCCTGTTTATTTGGGTGATTTTAATAACCCTAAGCTTTAATATTATTTTGTTAGCTGTTGGTTAAAATCTAGACCATCTGCTATTGGGGAAGTAAGCTGCAAGTTCTTTTGAATTCATAGATTATTATTTCCCAAAAGCTTTTTGGTCATCAAAAAGAACAGAATTTCAATGTAAAATTATACATTCTTTTTAAAGTGAACATATTAACAATTTTAATTTTTTGTTTAAATAATTGAGGACTTTTCATTGTAATAAATGATTTTTGAGCAACATGGCAGGGAACAAGAGCTGAAATGTAATTGATAACTATTATAAATAAAAAAAAACAAATTTTCTTGAAAAAAAATTATCAAAACCTAAAAAAAAATAGCAACTTTATGTAGGCAAAAATATTATTAAATTGAATAATTCCCTTCTAAAACAAGCACAAGTAAATGCTGCACATCAAAAACTTTTAATGTTTAATTTAAATGGAATGTTTAATGTTAATGTTAGATGTTTAAATGTTTATGCCATATATGAAAATTACTAAGAACTTTTAATGTTAGATGAAATACTGCAAAATCATACATTTCAATTACTTATAATTTGTTATTATTAGTTAGAAAGATTTTGTCAATTGACTAATTTATGCTCAAACTCGGCACCTTATTGAAAACCCATACAATTTATTATAATTACCAAAGTGACAGTTTCTCAAATGAATTTGAAATTAGTATAGTGCATTAGGATTAATTTAATTTAGGTCTAATTAAATTAAAATGTTTTTAAATCTATGATCTTATGCCAGCTCATGTTACAGTAAACTTTAAATCTACGAACATGAATGCAATCATCCAATAATTCAACTGCCAGTGGCTGAGTGGCCTGTAAGCCAGCCTAGGACTTTACCTATGCCCTCCAGGATGTCGCTCTTTTGAATGAACTCTTGGTATTTGTTTTTGTTATCACATGCAAAAGTGCTTGACAAAACCTTAAAAAAATTATGCATTCCCTAAGGCAAATCTGAACTAACACCACAAAAGACAACCAATGGTTACTAAAAGATGCAACAATAAGTTTAGATAAATTTGATGTACCGGTGTTTAATCGGACTTTAAATTTGTCTATCTATGTTCTACTAAAAATAACTGGCAAGGTGCGTACATGCACAGGTTCACTTAAAGTGACATGTAGTGCATCTAGAACACGCATTTGTTTAATGTTTATAATGTCGCCGGCATTAACCATCCAAACTTCTAAGGTTTGAGAAGGTAATCTCAAAAATTAAAATGTAAACAATTGAACTTATGCTATATATATATCACATCAATTTTATAATAAGATTTCAGTTGATATCAAATGACATGCTCTAAGCTACAATTCTTAGAGCTATTGACTTTGAGAAAGAATTAAAGTCCATAAGCTTCTATTGGTCAGAAAATCTAAGTTCCTTGATTGGTTGAAGTTATATTTATTTATTTACAAAATGAATGAAAAATATAAGTATACTTTGACTATTTTTGATAAAGACAATTATAATTGTTATACATATATGGCGTATTATTACCAAATACTCGCCTTCTTTCATATGGGGTTTGAAAACTTTCAAATGTACGGTTCTTATTAAACTAAAATTTGAAAACATATTGGCCTATACTTGATATCAGTGTGGCAAAACAACATGAATAATGAAAATAGTTTCAGGGTATATAAAAATGTTGCCATTTTTAGTTTGTTTTATATATTCAGTTATTTAAAAAATTTGCCAACGCTAATTCAAGATCATTGCTGTCATTTACTGTCAAGTGCTGCCGAAACTTAAAGTTCTGCACTACTGAAGGACCATGCTCTAATTTAAGTTGGTGAAATTGTAATTGTGAATAAAACAATGAAAACTGAATCATATTTTTTTAAAAAAAGAATGTCAAAATTTATTTTTCAAAAACTTGAGATTAGAAAAATTGCTGTTCTTTTTATTATTAATACTGTGTTCTTTCCACATAAAGTACTAAATAGTTTTCACATGGGTTCAAAAGCCCTAAATGCCAGGAGGGCAAATAACAAAATTTCAGGTCACTTCCTGGTTACGCTATTTTTAAAATTTCAAGCCCTTTTCAAAACCAACAGGCAAATGCATTCTTAAGCTTACTGTCTTCCTTTTTTATTCAAGTAGCTGTTTTTTATAATTATATTTGGTCTTTTTATGAACTATAAATGATATAATTAAATTTATGTAGATGTAAACTTAAAACTTATAAACAAATATATACTCTGTTTATTTTATGTACAAGGATTCATAGGGCATTACTATTTGATGAATTCATCAAATAGTAATGCCCTGACAAGGAATGAACAATCTAAATGCTAAAGTTAAAATAAAAAAGTCAGGACCACATTTTAATAAGCCAGGAGCACAAGTTTTATGGGGTACATTTTCAGAAAGTGCACCTGCCAAGTTTTGCATATAGATCCAAAAGTAAGGCAACAGCCTATTCAGAAATTACGCCCTGTTCAAGGTGTGCCAAAAAAAATTTCCATTATAAAAAGCATGTTTGTTTTTAGGTTTTCATTGAAGAAAAAGCCACTTTGTGCTAATTTTGGTATTCTTCTACTTGAACGCATTTTCCTCTGTTAAGCGGGTATATACTAAAGTGCAGAACTTCCTTTGCACTTCGTCTTAAATTTCACTAATAATCTGTAGATGTTTCTAAATATTTATGGTAAACAATATTTTTTAGTACTAGATTTTTTTTCATACATTTAATGCTAAATTAAATGTATACTCTACATATAAGTTTTAGTAAAATTAGACTTATTTTTTATGTTATTTCATATGATTAACCGTGTTTCCTTCTTATTTAGGGTAAATCTTATCAAGACCAGCCCAATTCTAAGACAACGGCATATTTTGGAAATAATCGTTCGGTTCGGTTGTGACGTCATACTTCCAAATAAGACGACTTAGGCTACATACACTAGTATTCAGTATTCAAGTAAATTTTAGCATTATCGTGACCCACCAAAGAAAACCTAACCTGACTTTACTCCTCAAATGGTTTTCGATGGCGAAAAACACCTATAAATATAAACATATTTACTATTGGATTAATTTGATTTCAGCATTCCACTTTGCGAAATTTCTTTGTTTATTAGCAACATAGGTCTGCTAAACTTTACTTTAGATCCCTTAATCAAATCTAGCAGCTTTAACAAGAAAGTACTATCAATTTTGGGAGGTTTTTAGTTCTTAAATATTAACCTTTATTTGTGATTTATGTTAGGTTATGTCAGGTAAGGTAAGTTACTATGGCATTAGTACAGTTTTACCTCGTGTTATGGATTTTAGCAACATTTAATGAAAAATGTAAGGTATGTAGGGTATTTTATGTAAATTTTGAATCAAGTAACGCATAATCCTTTGAGTGTCAGAAAGAAAGCGCAAGGTTTGCGCATGTGATCAAACCTCGCGCCTTAAATCAATTGGTGTCGAACCATTTTTGTGACAACATGTTTGTTTCAAGTTTGGCCGATTTGTACGATCTTTGTGAAAGTGACCAATTTATATTTTTCGCATACTTATAATTCAAAAAAATAATTAACTTAAGTATTCCATGTATAAAATGTGAACCGGTTATGAGTTTAAATATTGATAAAAATGAAGTGAGATTCTATAAGCACAACCGTGGTATTCTGCGTAATTTCAGTCTACCATTAGGTTTTTACGGTTAGTTAATAAAAACTCTGGTAAATATTACCAAGACAGACCCCATTGTACGACAACAGTTTGGTTTGTTTATTTTTAATAAAAGTAATTCAAATCAGTACTAGTACACTCCATGCAAAACTATGAATTATTTACACTAACAATAGCCTTTATTTTGAAAAAAGAATATAATTCAATTATTCAATTAAATTTATTTATTTTTCAAGAGAAATTGTCAGATGAAAATTTGCCTGGAGAACATTTATGGAAGGTAAATTTTTGGAGAACGGAAAAAAATGTCCCGATGTGACGCACTGGTCTGCAATGTTCCTTTTTTTAGCCAAAACACATTAGTCAAATAAAAATCTATGCACATACTTTTTAAACTGTGTAGGGTAATTTTTAGTTGCCATTTCTTCAAATCAAAAACACGAAGTAAAACTGAATAAATGTCGTTACTATTTCTCAAAACAAGTGAAATATTAATGTTTTTTATGTTCAGTACTTTTAGTACTTATTTTGGTGAAAGTTGAAAAATATGGCCAAATCATGCTATGCTGTACGATAACTTGGGCTTGGCAGCACGAACACATTAACATTACTTAATCTAATCACATTAATTTTTATAGCGTTCCAAAACCACGCAGTGGCAATCTGCAATGCTTCACAACAGCTTAATAAAACAATAAGACCAATTTACACAAAATAAAAACACACACAAATCACATGCACAACACAATTACACAACTCCACACAAACACTCAACAATTCACAACAAACTTGTTAAACAGAAAGGTCTTCAACTTAGATTTAAATTTATCAAAGTTTTCTTCGTCCT
>JARUHE010343022.1:0-10384 GCA_031471125.1 Archaeomysis grebnitzkii | reverse complement strand
CAATAATAATAATAATAATAATAATAATAATAATAATAATAATAATAAACAAAAATAATAAAATTGAAATATTACTTTCCACCAAAATCAATTA
The DNA here is from genome assembly GCA_031471125.1 of Archaeomysis grebnitzkii. Lineage (NCBI taxonomy): Eukaryota > Metazoa > Arthropoda > Malacostraca > Mysida > Mysidae > Archaeomysis > Archaeomysis grebnitzkii. Next base: position 10,290 of record JARUHE010343022.1, on the reverse strand, counting down.
TAAAAAAAATTTAAACGGACTTTTCTCTTCAGATAAAACAAGTTAATGGGAGCGGTCACTAGGTGTAAGATTTTGTAAGATCGTGCAAGATCTTACTAACGACATCATAGCTAGAGATTAATTATAGACTTGAGAATCTGGGTTTAAATCACATCATGACCTTAAATATTCATTTATTTGTATCGTAAATATTTAAAAGAAACAAAAAAGTAGGAAACAAAAAATCTATTTCTTATCACATCTAATCACGTCACGTCTAAACGAACATTTTTGGTTGCAGAAAACCTCTAATTAAAGAAAACGTCTTCCTACTTTATCCTATTGGCCTCAACTTCAAATCTCGAAAATGTTTGTGCTGAAAAGTTTTATACTTTAACATTGAAATACAGATTTATTCATTTTGTTTTGAAAATGAGCATTGAAATAAAACTATAAATTACATTTCAAAAACATTTTTAACTTTGGCACATGTTTACTTTTTTATAAGAACGTGTTAGACACGTATGTCTAACTCATTATAATGGTAAAACACACTAATTTTAATGCGAATCTAAATTATCGAGTTTTTGTGCAAGTTACAAAAAATGAGAAAGAACATTAGATTAAAAAATGTCAATACAAATCAAGATTTGTAAGATTTCTTAATTGATTTAGATAGAAAGATTTTAAAGATTTTCTAAGAAACAGTTTAGGTTAAGATTTTAAATAGTCGTTTTTAAATATTTTAAATAGTCTTTAATAAAGATTTTTAAAGATTTAATTTTAAATATTTCAGATAAAGGTTTAAAGATTTTAAAAAATAAGTTATACAAAGAACTTGAAAGAGTATTTTAATAAAGTAGATAAGGTTTAAGAAATTAAATCCAGATACAAAAAAAACAATTTTTGAGCTCATTGATAGGCATACAATTGTTTAAATTTTATTCTATATATTTGATTCAATAACTCTGCAACTTAATCACATTTTGCGCCATCCTAAGTTGTTCAGAGCTCGCTCCTTAAACTACGCGTATAATGAATCCTTCACTGAAAACACTTGACTAACTTTTTATGTTTATGATAGTCAAATTTGACATCATCAAATGGACTTACCTTTTTAACACTTATCAGTGCACTGGAATATTATCCACTGTGCAATCAGCATGGAGATTGCTCGGTGGATAATATTCCAGTGCAAAGGTTAGTCAATTTTATGATTATCTTAGACATAAAAAGTTAGTCAAGTGTCATTAGTGTTATCCATTTTGAATTATCTTTGTATCTGTAAGCTAAGTGGATTTTTTTAAAGAATTATTAGAACGGGAAGATAGATTATTTTTGAAAAATACTTTTATTAAATCCTGGCAACCCCAGATACATTCTATTTATAAATAAAAACATTGAAACTTAACAACTATTTTATTTTTTATTACGTCCCGTCTTTTGAAAACTTTAAAAATATGATTAGAAAACTAAAGAAAATAACATTTATTTTTTACAAGCATAATAATTTTGAATGTTCTAATAATATTGGTTCCTTCAGGTAATCACTATGCAGTACAGCGAATGCGATTACTAGCTTATAAATTGTTATGAGTGTAATCATTATTAAACAGTGGATGTTATTATTTTACAATAAAGTGAGTTTAAACATAGCGAATGTAAGCACTAAAAAAGAGAGTAAATCAATGATCAAATATATTATGTCTTAGTTTCACTACAGTGTAGCACAGTGATGGTAAATTGGTGATGATAATTTAAGCCTGAGATTTTCCGGTGGTATGTCATGAACACACACCCTCCCGGTGGTAGAAGCTGCTTGCTTGGTTCCACCTTTTTCCCGCTCCATATTTACCACAGTACAACTAAAAAACGTCAATCAATGTTAATTATGATAAATTTCCTCAGCCAATCAACGAACTGAAACTGGTGACTTCAGGGTCACATGGCTGCTTCGAATATTTTGGTTAGCTGGTTTGTCTTTAAACAGATAAACCAACCAACCAACATATTGAAAACAGTCACTGACCGTGACGTCACCAGTGTCAGTTCGTTGATTGGCGGAAGAAATTTGTCATAATTAGCATTGATTGACGTTTCTTAGTTGTTCTGTGTATTTACTGCCTCAAAAATGCTAGTCTTTTAAGTAACTGTAGTCCTGTCCTTATCAAATCATATTAAAGATCTAATAATGAGCCTGTCATTACTCTTGATTAAAGTATGTATTTCGTTCTTGTTTTGTTGAGGTTAGTGAACATTTTTCATTTGATGTTAATTTATTTTTTCATTATTTCTTTATTAACATACAATTTATGAAGTACTTTTTACTATCGTTAAAACTAATTAATGAAACATTTTGATAAATAGTTTTTAAATATACAAATGTTTAACTTTTCAACACATTTATATTTTTGTTATGATCTAGTAAGGAAGCGGTTTCATCCACTTACGTTGATGAGAAAGTAAACTATTGAACAGAAAAGGGGAGGGAGTCGACCAATAAACATCAATTTTTATTCCGCAAATACAGGCAAACATTCCATTTATTGACCTACAGGTTCTAAGTGTGGTCGGTTTTTATTCCAATTTAAGCTCTGTGTTACTATTTTGCTTGCAATAAATATGTGAAATTTCAGTATGTTTATAAAATTAATGTGTATGTGTTTTGTAAAAGTATCGATAGCATGAGCGAATCTACTGTATGTCTAACCCTCACGAATCCCTCGGGTAAACTAAATTATCACAGAACAACAAAGAAATGTCAATCAATGTTATAATGAATCATTTGCAACTTTAGGGAACGACAAAAGAGACGTCACAACAGTTTTTTCCAATGAAAAGCGACAAACAGAACAATTTTAAATCAAAATGTTTATGTACTTTATATATTCCATATGCAATGGTGAATAAAATGAATTCATATTTTTTCAAATACTTCAATTATGCTTAGGTTTTCAAATGTATGCAATTTTAAAAAAAATGTAATTTCTGTTAAATTTAAAAAATGTAAGCATTCAGTGATAGACAATAGCCGCGCGTGATGTTTGGAAATAATTTAAATTTAAATAAAAAATGTAAACACTTCTGTAGTACACTTATGTTCTTATTAGGTAGTTAACTATTACCTAATTAATGATCGTGTCAAAATCCAAAGTTGATAGTTAAATATAAAACTTTATATATAGAACGCCTGGTAAGTAATTTGTAAATATATGTAAACGTTTTCTTTTGATCATCTTTTGTTTTTTTCTTAGTTTTTGGCGGTATATAATCTCATTGGATTGATACTTCTTGGTGTTCTGTATAATTACCACATAAGAAGTTACGTAATGTGTTCACAATACAGTTGATTGGAGGATATGGTAAAATTAAGGGAGGGGGAAGGGAGTGTTGATTGCATAGTTGGAAAATGAAAATTCATATAACGTTGATCAGATAAGCCCCTCCTCTTTGCCATCACTGTGTGTATCACTATGCATAGTAGTAGATTATTATGTCTTAGTAAATATATGTACACATAAAGAAATATTTTTTGGTTGACCATATATCAAACAAGTGTGAATGCCCACAAAAATATAAACTGAATAAAAATATAAACTTTATTAAATATAAACTAATCTGAATGTTTCAAAAATAATCTCTGTGGTCGGGGAATTCACTTGACGAGGAAGCAGGCCACGCTTACCCAAAAAACCACGCCCACCGAGCCGGTGGGGGAGGGGCCTATGCGGGAGTGGGCGGAGTTGCATGCGTGACTGTCGCAGCAGAAGACGCAGTCGTAGGAAGGGGCGGCGGTGTCGCAGGTGTGGCCCAAGGCATTGCTCTGCACGGGGTCCAGGTGACAAGGGGCAAGGGCGCATCCACGTTTGATCACCGGCGTCGTGTGGTCTGCGGAGGGAGGAGAAGGTTTTTAAATTAGGATTTTAACAAGTATAAAGATATAAATAACCTTACCACCACCGGGGCAATGTGGCTTGCGGAGGCACTCTTATGGTTGGTCATAAATTAAACAAGAAGTAATAACCTTCTAATTTAATATCTCAAGGGTGGTGTGTGAAAGATAGACTTAGGATTAGTCTACCGGTAGATTTCTTAAGTTTGCGACATGGGTAAGGATAACCCAAAATTATGACCTTATATAGTATTTAATTTAAATATATATATGGATCAATAAGAGCACAAGTGATGTAAGGTTTATGTTATTGGAATGTGAGATGCCTTATTTGTTCTGTTGTTGATCCATATAATCTTAAGTTTGTTAATGCTTTTGTATAGTTTGGCTTTTGGATATTCCATTTGGCTACCTTACCCGTATAAGCAAATATAAACGGTATGCACTGAGTTGGCACAACCACTCACCAGCATTTTAAATTTTTTAATGTAATGTAGAGTCGTTTCAGACTCATGATCATGGCAAAGAGCATACAATTGCAAAGGCCTAAAAAGCGGCTCAAAAGTTATCGTTCAGTCAGTCTCACAAGTCAGATATGTTAAGCGACAGAGATATTCAAAATATAAGAAATTGTATATTTGCTTGAAGAAAATCAAGCGTTGGGTATTGATCCGACATAGATTCCATTGGAAAAGATTCTGCTGACCAACATGTTCGGGAACTGGTGTGGAAGACAGACATATTTTTTTGATTAAGGGAAATAAGTAGGCTTTGTCTTTTTTGACTTCCAGAAGACAATTGAAGAGTTCAAGTACTCTCTGAAAATTTAATGACCATCATAAAAACCTGCAGAATCAACGGCAAGTTGCACAAATTAATCAAACCCAACTACAAAATATAACCCAAAGAATAGTGTTAAGAGATAATCTTTATTTGAATAACTTATATGAAGCATATTAATGATAATACAAACGGTATATCGTTTTCTGTTAACTTTTTTTTGCAGGTGACATCTGGCTGTATCATAGATGTAGCAGCATCAAGAATTCAAGATGCCTAATAACTAGGTAGATCTGAATATATCAAATAACTGAGCAGCATGCTAAGGAACGATCTTCAATATCACTCAATTTAGGGTTATGCACATATCATTGACCCATTTAGCAACCACATACAATTCATGACAGTTTAAAATACAGCTAATTTGCAGGGTGTCATCTTCGAGAATGAATTTACCTAGCCAGTGCAACATAGCAATTGGGAAATCCACAGAAGCAATGGAAAGATCCAACATAATTTTTAAATACATAATAAGACATTCTTCATGAAACTACACCAACCTTATACACGGAGTTTGCTATTCAAGCATTGAGGTATGTATAGCCAGATATATTGATCTATTGAAAGCAACCTACGTATATGCCATATGAAGACAGCGTCAAACAAATTAAACTCCATAATAGGTACAAAACAGAAATTATAGAGAAGACCTAGTCGAAATGTCTATGATTGTGAATTGCTTTAATGGGCTAGACTTGAAAACCTTTTTTGAACTAAGGGAAAAAACATTATAAAGTGTCAAAGTATACAAATCTCAACCAAATAAAGATATAAATGTCTGAAGTTTGTCAAAACTAATACAGTTGAAGTAGGGAGTATTTTAATCTTTAAAAAAACTTTGTACGCATTGGAGAAAGTATGGAGACGAGTACTTTACTAAGAAAACAGTTAGCTCATAAAAACTTTAACATTCAAGGAAATGATATTCCTTTTGATAATAAATACATTATCAAAAAAACATATTTTAAAGTTATACACATTATCAATCTTAGTTTTAATTGTGCTTTGATTCCAATTCTTTGCTAATCTTACATAATAAAAACTGCTGTTAACACTAATTTTAATGTATTTTTATTTTTCTTGTTATAGCTATATAGTCAAATTAAAAAGGGTTGAAACTTACTGGGGGTTGAGATTATCCTTGTTTGACAAACGTTATAATTCTCTTGCGTTGGACACGGCAACAGAAACTCGTTGGTTGTGCATTTCTCTCCTCTGTATTCTGTGCATTGGTAGCAATTCAAGATTTGATCCATAGCTGCAATACAAACACGAGAGATATAAATAATTAATAGGCTGTGATTTGAAATCATTAAATGTCTTTAGATTAGAAAAAAGATTGAATTCATTGTTAGCATTATGTACATAAAGTATCAGTGTTTTGTATTTCAATAGTAGATATCAATATGAAAACATAGTTTATAAGAAAACTTTGAATCCTAACCCTTTCGACCTTTTATTCAGCTAATATGTGAACCATTAAATTAAAATTACATTTAAAGTTAAGGCAAACGTCTAAATTTACAAAATTCGTATAATGAAACAAATAATGCAAAAGAGTTGTAGATTAACTACAAGACATAACCATAAAACAACCATTAACACTTGTTTTAATTTAGTTTTAGTGATGGTAGGTTGAAGTTGAACTTTGGGCAAATAACACTTAAAAACATTGGGGAAATTGTCTACATAAAAACAATCAAATGCCAGAATATGTTTTCAACATTTGCATTATGGTTGAACCAGGTCATGTGAGGAATTATGATGCAATGCAATAAATTATAATATAATGAAATAAATTATAATGTAATAAAATAAATTATAATGTAATGGGTTAAATTATAATATAACAGAACTTATGTTGGAATATATAATTCTAATTATTGTTGTAAGCGACATTGAAATTCATAACGTTTGTTATAAATGTCAGGTTTTATTTATATGAGTTTATTATTTTAAATGCATAAATTTGTTTTAATGTAGCGTTTCTCATTTATATAAATTACCTCTAGAGTTCATTTATTTATTCATACTTTTGTAATTTTCACTTTGTGAGTCGGGCTTAGTTTACTCAAAATTTTTACATAAAGTTTATCACGCTATGCTTTGCAGTGAAACTGTCTGTTAGAATATGTATATTGGACCGATAATATATGAATATATATTAGCATTAACCCATTAAGACCCATGGGAAACTGTAAAAGATTTTCTTTCAGTGTTTAAATATACCCTATATATAACAAAAAATGTCTATGCGGATTAGTTTTTTTTGAGACGGTTGAGAAATTTTTGTGGCGTACCTATTTGAGTACACAAAATAACATCTGTATAGAGATTAATTCAAACATGAAATTCGTGTTTAAGCTAAGGGTAGGCTTAATTGCTTGGTATATTATTAAATGTTATTAAGCTGTGTTTAAAAAGTAGCCTGTTTAAATGTATCAATATATAAAATAAGTTTATTTGTACCACTGGTGTTACATAATATGGAATAAGCTTTTAGACTTATGTATCACCGGTGTTACAAGAAGCGGTTAAGGTTTTAAAGAGCTGTACTCAAACGAATACAGTGGTACTAAATGTGTCGGGGGCAATATCTAGTTCCAGTTATTTACACTGTATGCTTATGTTCTCATCATAGATAATCAAAATAATTATTGTCGTTGGTGTTTTTTTGTGCAAACCTTTTAATAGACAGGTTATGCTTTATAACGCCTGCTCAATTATGTTAGGTTTTGACTTATTATCTTAAAGAGTGAACGTGTCACAATACAATTATGCATTTTGGAACATAAGTAAGGAAAAAAATATATTGCAATCGAAATTATTTTAAAGTTCTAGCTACTTTTAAGCTGTGACTTGAAATTCTGATTCTATTATTAACCGTTTATTGTTTTTGTTTTTGTTGGACGTCATCCAACTTGAAAAGGTTATTCATATTTGTTAAGAAAATGTTTTATTCAAGATGAATTTAAGAACTATATATTTTATGCATCTCATACTCAACAGATAGTTTTGTAAAATGAACATTTATAAAAATAATTATTATTTTTGGAGATTCGGAATATTTTTGTATGATGCCCATCAAACTTCATTGTTTTTCATAATATATAATATTATTTTAAGCATCAAACAAACCATTAAATTAACTCACTAACAGAAGAACATAAACAATTAATCGATTATTTTTGTAAAATCGTTTTAAGATAAGAACATAATTCGAAAAAGATTTTTTATCATAAAACCTGCAAACAGAAATTAGCTGAAAAACGTTAAATGAAACACGGCAGCAGTAAGCCGTGGATTTATCCATTTGAACATTTTTAGATGACTCAATTTTGTTGAACTACTTTTACACTAAATCCAATTTTTCTCTTTTTAATAAAATTTTATGTTAACAAATCTTCCAAAAATAAACTTCAAAGCTAAGTAATAAAATTAAAGAAAAAATTAAAATGGAAAATATTTTAAAAATGCTTATCGGACTTGTTTAGTTTTTACACTTGATTAATAATAAGTTAACTAACAAAAGTTTTTTCTTAAAACCAATGATCGGACATTTATCAAGACATTTAGTAAAAAGTAAATAAAATAATAATAATAATTACAGCTTTTATATAGTGCCGATACTATTCAATGAATATTTCTCAGCACTTCACGTATTCAGGCCATATTATTCTTACTCATATCAAGTGAGTATCCTAAGAATATGCATCCGAAATATGGCGCTTTCTTCAAGCCGGGGCAAGCTTAGCAAATGAGATTTTTAAAGGAATACAGATACGTTTAAATTCCCAAAACATAGATAGGATGAAGCGGATTCGAACCGATGCCAATGAAGTTTTCTCACGAAGCATTCATCTTCAGAGGACCTTTGTATCCACTCGGCCATCTTAGCTTACCCTGACCCCGCGAAGTGGAGGTGGAATTGGGCCTCACTATCCATCATTGACTATAAGGGAAATGTTGCTCAGTTGGGATTCTATAAAACTTTGAATAAAAAAATTCTGTTCGTGGTCGTAGGATTGGTTTTATTTGCTATAAAATACGTTGATTGTTAAACACAAGTACGCGTAAATGCTACGCATTGAAAGCTGGGTTTGTATGTTGAAACACTTTTTTTTAAAATGGTTTGATTTTTAATACAATTCTTTATAGTTTTATATTAACCCTTTTCTTTCATTTGCTTATAATGAAAATATCTCTAAGCATTCAAAAAAAATTTCGTTAAACATGAATTTGATGATAAATTGGCTAAGTCTAAAAACTCCTAAAATGTCTGTTATTTAAAAAAAAAGTACAAATGTTAGGCAAAAAGGTCCTTCATGCATCCTACTTTAGGACCTCCTTTTCTTTTATTTGTTTTAAATAAACTTTTCTTTAAACCTTTAAATAAAATCTCGGTTAACCATGAATTTTAAGTTGCTTATCAAATGTATATTTTAATATAAAAATTCAAAAGAAAGTCCACAAATCATCCACCATCCCAACAAAAACAACATCAACAACGCCACCAACAACACCAACAACAATAACAACAACAAGCAAAGGTCTCGTATAGAAGCTAGTCTTTCCACACAGCTTAATAGCAGACCATTGGTTATTTATTATCTTTTTTTCTAATATTTAAGATTTTCTTATAGAGTGTAGAAGCATCTTCTGGTAAAGTCAATACAGTAAAACTCCTGAAACATAGACCGAAATGTTGTCTACTTTAAGGAAGAATATTCGTTTTCAGCATACCAATTTAGCACCGTTACCCTTGCCTTTGAGTCACGTTTTCTTCGTATAAATGGAAATGATGTGGACATTTTAGGATTTCTGTTTCATGATTCTACGTCTTAAGAACTTTCTACGTTTTATTATTTTAAGTTTCATGAGTTTTACTGTAAAACTTCATAAAAAGTAATTTCTATTTTTTTTTCAAGATATGATCGGTTTCGGCAAAAACCGTCTCCAGATATCTATAAAAAGATAATATTTATAATTAAAAGATGAAATATTTAAAACAATGAATTACATTTACAAACAGTTAGTACAATGATTAAAAGTTACATCTTTCAATGAAAATTCATAGAACAAAATAAAGTTTTAAGAATAAAATAAAGTCAATGAACTCTGGAAGCAATAAATTACAATAAGACCAGTAAACTATAAATTACAAAATCAATACAATATAAGACCAATAAACTATAAAATCAATAAACTATAAAGTCAATGAACTATAAAATCAATAAACTATAAAATCGATAAACTATAAAATCAATAAACTATAAAATCAATAAACTATAAAAACTATAAACTATGAAAACTATAAACTATGAAACAATAAACTGTACAATATATAATTAAAATTACTCTTGAATTGGTAATAAAAGCATACTATTGACAACACACATTAAAAATCATCAGAAAAATTATTATGGCATCCTATCATATTTTTGAAACTGATATGTTAGGTACATTGGTGTTACGGTGGTTTGCTAGTTCCTGTGTTATTCTGTTCTTTATTTGCGGAGAGATGTGGTGTCTTGTTACTGTTGGTGAAAGGGATGTGTTGGGTGAGGTATACATTTATA
>JARUHE010343011.1:0-10384 GCA_031471125.1 Archaeomysis grebnitzkii | reverse complement strand
TGGCCCGAAAAAACTGTCCGATTTCGGCCCAAAAAAACTGTCCGAAAAAGTGTACTTTAAGGGAACCGATTCGGCCCAAAAGTTGGGCCGAAAAAAGTGTACTTTTCGGGCCAACTTTGGAACGAAAAAAGTACGTGTTTCGTACACTTTTTGGGCCAACATGTTTGCAGGGTTCCGACCATAACCATTTAGGGGTAGCTCAAGCCGATTGAAGTTTCGGTTGTTTTGCCTTAGGAGTGAAGAGTGACCAAATTATGTGATTACATCATTCATTTCAATTATTGTAGCACGTTTGTAGCAGATTGCTGGGTCCACCAGCCAAGTATAGCGGACTACAGCCGCCTGACATGCTGCGTCGCTGTTTAACTGAACAGCTTTAAGACCGGCAGGAAGCTCCTATCTTATGCCAATTTATAAACGTGGTTTACACCTGTTCAGCCGTGAAGAACCTGGAGTATGGACCATGATGCCGTTTTGCTCGTGGCTACAACGGCTGAGAACCTAGGACATGAACCAATAGAGTTGAACATCAGCTGGTTGATTGTGAAGCGGCGTCGAGAGCTGACCCAGTATGAGGAGTGGACAGCATTCTAGAACGCACTCGAAGGAAGATGAGAGAATTGGTGTTATACACTGGGAAGGCAAATATTTAGTTTGTCGACTATACTGGTTATATTTCTACAAGCTCCTGTCAAAAGGGCATGGTAAGAATATCAGGTTTTGATTGTACATGACTAGAGGTGGCAAAACTTTTAAATACATTTAAAAAGTATCATAAACTTAAATATTAAAGTTTTTAAAAAAAACATTATAATGTAGGAATTGTATCAAGAAGATAATATAGATCCATTCTTTATGAAAGGTCAACTTATCATGTACACATATCATCAATAATAGTAAACATAAACTCCTCCTTAAATAACAATAATTCTTTTATGACGTTGACCTTCCAAGGTGTTCACTCACAAGTAACTTATTCAAAACGTCCTCTATCCTCAAGTCGAGTAATTCTTGAATTGAAGTTCCACACATATATGCCAAACTATTGAAATTAATTGCCAAAATAGAGTTAACATTACATACACAATGGTAGCGTTCGATAAGGCTTTTTTCCTTGCAGACTTACCCCAAAAATTATTTGATTACCCTTAAAACTTAACAGAGTTCATTTCTGTATCTTATTTTAAAAAATAAACAGAAATTTACCTTACTGCTACGTACATTTTAACAAAATTTTCAATTTTGGGGGGTTTAGGGGGTTTTAACAATGAAAACAAATGATTTTTGCGGTAATTCTGCAGAATTTTGGAGAAAAAAAACCTACCGAACGCTACCAATTCTTATGAAGTGTAGAAATTATATTTATTGTCACTATCAAGTCTGTTTTTGAAGAAGCTAATCGTGCGCAGAAGGACATGATGTAGTTATCAAAGGAAGGACCAATATGTGTCCTACATTCCACCTTCAGTATCCTTCTAGAACAGACATAAAAAGCAGTGCCAAGGTCTCGAACAACAGCAGTAGAATTCAATTCAAGTAGAGGTCCACCATAATACAGTACACTTCCTCCTGAAAAACTTTATTCTAGTGTCAATTGACAACAATTCTCATTGGGCGATAATAGCGTTTGTTCCCACCTTTAGATCAAAAACAATCAGCTGACTATCAACTATACACTTCAAACTTTGAATACCTAAAAACCTAGCTGTTTCACCTAATGAACCTCGGGTATCGGCAGTCCATTCAATTTCACTAAAATGCGGTGAGAATGAGCCAAACTTAACAATATCGCATTTTTGGATTGGAAGATACATTGCAATCTGCACTATCAGATTCACATTCCTTCGGCAATTTCTTAAGTGTACCCTTTATGGGTGTTAACGAAATAATGCCATCAGCATAAGCCAAAACTAAGCAATTATACTCTCCAACAAAAAACATTAAGCACCATCAATCTCTCCAAGGGAACATTCAAGTAAATGACAAATAATATCACATGGCTCATAACTCCACCCTGTTTCACACCATTCAGTACTGGAAAGCAATTTGAGTACTGATCGCCCACAGTTGATGAACCTGTATGGATCTATACTTTGTAGTCTCGCTTGATCCTGGCCGATGATTCTATACTGAACAAGCACCTTAGTAGACATGACATTTTTAAATTTTTTGTAAATTATCAAAGCAAAACTAGAATGTCAGCCTCATTTATTATTAGGTGGATCAACTCCACATTTTGATTTTAAGATTCAATTCATCTACCTTTACTTTATTTTTTGATGAAGGACTAAAAACGGTAGGTTATCTTTATTACTGCAGTTAGTGTAAAATGAGCCTGATGACACCGCCTTTGGTTCTTTTCTTTAGGGGTTGAATAACAAATACTTTCATGACAATAATGAACTGAGACAAATTGCACAGCTGTTTGAATGAATGAATATATAAATAAACGGGCCTATACTGGGCGCTGCACCAGGAGTAATATAAAACAGGTTAAAAATAAATTTTAAAATTAAAAATAATGCTAATTAAATCTGATAAGGCAATTCAATCTTTAATAGAAAAATCCTAAATCAGAACATTTGCCTTGTCCATAAGAGTAAACCAAACTACACATAACAAATCCCAATAAAGTTGGCCTCCTCTTCTTTCCCACAGTTGAAGCTATCATCAACAAAAAAAGCATACAACATGCAATAAATTCCAATGAAGCTACCACCTTTCCTTTCCATCAATTAAACCTGCCCCCGTCCATAAGAGGAAACCAAACTACACATAATAAATTCCAATGAAGCTGACCGTATCTCCTTTCCCACAATTAAAGCCATCATCGTCCATAAGAGGAAAGTGAACTACAATAAATTCCAATGAAGTTGCCTCCTTCTCTTTCCCTAAATTAACCATCCATAAGAGGAAACCAAACATGTAATTAATTCCAATGAGGTTGGTTTCTTTCTTCCCACATTCAAAACATCATTATCCAAAAAAAGAAAGTAAACCACATATAATAAATTCCAATGAATTTGCCACCATTTCTTTCCCCCTGGCACCGTCCATAAGAGGAAGGCAAACTACACATAATAAATTCCAAAGAAGTTGCCTCTTCTTTTTCCCCTCAACTAAAGGAGACATGGACTACAAGAGGAAACCAAACAACACATAATCAATTCCAATGAAGTTGGCTTCTCTCTTCCTAGAGTCAAAACATCATAATCCAAAAAATCCAAGCAAAGTACACATAATAAATTCCAATGAAGTTGGTTCCTTTTCTTTCCCTCAATTGAAGCAGACATCGACCATAAGAGGTAATCAATACACATAATAAATTTCAATGAAGTTGGCCTCTTTTTCCCCACAGTTAAAATGTCATCGTCCAAAAAAAGAAAGCAAACCATACATAATAAATTCCAACGAAGTTGTCACCTTTTCTTTCCGTTAATTAAACCTGATACCATCCATAAGATGAAACCAAACTACAGATATTGAATTCCAATGAAATTGGCCTCCTCTTCTTTTTCACAGTTAAAGCCGTCATCGTCCATAAGAGGAAATCAAACAACACGTAGCACAGCTGTTTGAGGGTAAGATTCCAGCAACCTAGAGAATCCAAAAAAAAAGGATAAGAAAAACAGGGTTTTTTTTATCAAGAAATATTTAGGTTTTCACAATAAGGAAGTGCATCTTTTTCTTTCATTTCTGTAAGAGCTCTTGGGCCATGATACTTTACAGCTAGATTAACATTCTGAAAGGGAAAAGATTTTAAAGCAAAATAATAAGAGGTTATGTTAACCAAATACATTAAAAAATTGTAATTTTACTTTTGGTATAGTAAACTAAATAAATTCTTAACATACTTTTACATTTACAAATTTTATAAAATTATACTTACAAAGTAGATTTAAAGCTGAAATTCAAACTTTTAAGAACCAAGTAGGATTCCATTGCTTTAAGAAGGGAAATTAAACTATTTAAAAGAGCTGGTCCTGACAGTTTGTATTAATTTTTGGAACTAATCTTAAGTCAATTAGAAGATCGGCGGTTTCTATCAATCTTGCATATATATTTTATAGCCTGCTTATACTCTTCACATAGTTGGATCAAATTGATTATATAGATTTTGGGCAAAGCCCGACACTGCATCTATAAGTTCACACAATTGGAAATTATTTTGATTAATTAATAGTTTTATTTGTAGAAAATAAACAGTAGAGAAGAGAGCAATCAAGGTACCGGAGAAAATGTTTGTATTACCATTGTAGTTTATACACCACCGGGGAATGAATAAATACATACACAAACAAACCCTTCTATGCCCTTAAGCTATGAACAACAAAACCAGTTCATTTCGTAAAACAATTCATATTACAGCCAAAATTGTATAAGACTTCAAAAACTAACTAAAGACTAGGTGTCCATAAATAACTGCTGAACAAATTCAAGGTATCAATAAATATATCTAAACTTCGTCAAATTTATAAGAAAAAAATATATATTAGGTTTGAAATTTGTAATATTCGTATGAATTAACTATCTAGAAATACATTTATGGTAATAAATTATTGAAAGATATATTTTTCTTGCTCATGTATATTAGAATCAATGATAATTATACCTAATATTTTTACAACTGAAAAATGTATACTTTATAAAAATCTTGCAAATTATATGAAATGTGTCAAAACAAACAAATTATTTAAGCCAAATTTTCCAATCACAGAATTATGTGAACTTTCTCTAAATCTTTCGAAACAAAAAAAGTCTTGACAATTGGAAAATCTATCACAAAACAAGGTGAACAAATCATTATCTCTCCAGCGGTGTATAACATCCTAAAAGGAACAAAAATATCTTTTACCTGATTTTTTGCTGCTCTAACAAAGCCATGATTTGCTGTGATTGTTACCATCTGCATTGCTTCCCCAGTACCAAATATCAACCTGGCTAATCCTTTTACTCGGCCACCAATTTTTAAGTCTTCCTAAAATGACAAAAATATAATTTGTTTATTTCATAGAAATTGTTTTCATTTCAGCCTCAGAAAACAATTGCCAGTGAAATAAAACTTTTGGACAATGGAATAGAAGAGATGGGGACAACTAAAGTGAAGTTTAACCAACCATTACCTCTTACCTCAAAGGATCATTGACAAATAAACAGTTGGAAAGCAAAAGATATTCAAATTCAATTTTAATTGAAACAAGAGTTAATATGATGTACATAGTTTATTTAAAAGTTAATATGAAATTTGTTTTCAAAATAAGTATTGATATAATAAGTAATAAAATTAATTTAAACTTAAAAATATTTTTGCTAACTTTGTTAAAATAATGTATATAAATAATTACTTTGAACAAATCGATTCCTTTGACGACATTTATCTCCTTGGCGAACTCCTTTGCTCTCTCTTTCTCTGCAGGTCCACCAATCAATTCGACTATTTCCATGAAGTGAGTCAGTCCTTCTTCACACATATACAAACTATTACCTGCAATGATCCCTTGTTTAGCTATTTTATTGCACAGAAACTTAACTATTCAATGCTGAACGGTCAATTTTGAGAACTGTAAAAACAATTATTTCTTACAATATAAACCTTATTCTTCATAAATATTTTTCAAAAGGCATTATAAAACATCAATGTCATTTGGAGGCAAAGATTCACCTTCAAAATAAGAATCTAGTGTTTTTTTCACTGGCTTCTCTCTTTCCCACTTTGCTTGATCCTGCAGAAACTGATCTTCAAATGTGAAGTTACAACCTCCATTAGATGTTGCAGTGACGTAAGCAACTAATGCGGTCACGTCTAAATTCACCGCTTTGGGAAGCACTGGTTGTGAACATTTACCGGGATCATGTTCACCAAGTGGTTCATCACCAAGTGGATCATCACCATGTGGTTCACTTTCACTGTTCTCACCATCGCTGTACCATTCACCATCAGAATTTGGCGTTGAGCCGTCTTCAACGGTAGTTTCCGTTGGGACAGACACAACCTCTCCCTCAACGTGAACGCCTAAGCTCGTTAGACACTCTGCAAGTTCCTTGCTAACACCTTGCATAAATATAAAGCTGACCTATAAATCAACAAATTCAATAATTATGATGGAGTTTTCACAGCATGAAAGTTTCAACTGATTAATTATAAAATAAAATAAAAAATGTAATTATTTAACAGTCAATGGCCATATTGGAACACCTATTCTCATTGGCTAAGAAGGCTAAGGCACATGGGTTCTCATTAGTATATGGATTGGAGAATGTACATTTCACTCATAGCCTGACACATTAGGATTGAATTACAAACAAATAGATCATTTAACATGACCTAAATCGATGGAGCTGAATTACTCAAATAGGAATCTTGAATAGAAAACTTACAGCCAATTTGTTTGATTTTGTAGACCATAACTCTTTCTTATTTTCTGCACCAATTTTTGAAACTTCTAAACAATCATAGAAATCAGATTCTTGAACAGATTTAATGGCATTAAGAAGGAATATCGAAAATTTGTGCAAATGAGCATTAAAGAAGAACAAGTTGATTGCCAGAGGAAATGAGTGAATATATTGAAGCTGACCTCCAAGTTCTTGTCAACAAAATATCCAACTTTGAATTTTTAAACATTCATTTTTATTCAGGTTTTTCTTTCTTTATGATCTTGGAGAGAAATGTTGGGGAAATGGAAAGAAATTTTTTCAACTAAAAACTGTGAAAAAATGTACTGAATAGATTTTGTACCTCAGGAGTAACATATAAATGTGGATGCTGTTTTGCACAGAGTAGGAATTCCTTGGCCACCAAATTCAATGGTTTTGTTCCATCTCTTTCACCACATAAATACAAATGATGCAAAGCTTCTGCTTTACGTAAAATTATCTGCAATTTGAAAGAAAAACCATTACAATATCTGTTTAGCTTCTTAAACTAAAAATTTACAACAAATAAATACATTAAACATTATTCTAATTGCAAATTATAATAGTATGAGGCATATGAATTAAAAAAAATTGTTTGAAGATCTACTTTTATATGAGAAAGAAATAACTTTTCAATAACAATGTATCTCACTCAATCAAAATTTTATTCTTTACATATTTTTATTCAACATAGCAATGGATGGAGTTTCGAAATAAGAGATTTTAAACATTCAAGTCAAAAGAAGTTATTTTTAACGACATTCTCATTGTAGACATGTTCGAAGTATGTTTTGAAAAGAAATTAATAAAAAAGCATATCATTTTTTTATTATTATTTTAGAATATTAAAATTATTACAACACATTAGCTGCAGAGGCAAACAACGCTGTATGAAAACAAGGACAGATTAAAAAGGTGGACAGAAAAGAGGAAGAAGTTAAATAGGAGGGACAGGAGAAGTAAATTAAGCATCAGGGCCAGGGTGGGTGCCAAATTCCACCAGCTGCAAAAATATGCATCTCCTCAGGGAGGATATAATAAAAGTATCCCTCAACCACAAGAAACAAATATTTCAGTAAAAACATAGACGGACATATTCATTTGTAGAATAAATACTCTTATACAGTGAAATATTTTCTACGCCAATTTGAGTTAAAAACTATAATTTTTACACTCCTTCAATTTTTTAATTTTACTAAATAAAAAATTGTCAACTTGAAAATGACTGGTACATAACCAGACCTTGCAAGTTTATAATGGAGACATCTAAGAACCATTGCTTTAAGCCCATTAACATTATTTTAAAAGTCTTAAAATTGAAACCAAAAAATCTCAAAAAGTTTAAAACAATTTTATTGATAAGCAAAATTTTTTTAAATTTCGTTGAATGTGAAAGGATAAACCTGATAATGACAACATTGACTATGAAATGGTAAAGGTTATCTCAATTTCATTTTTTCACTTGACAATAAAATGAAGAATTACTTAATTTTAGAACTAATAACTGTCTAGTTTGGGACTTTTTCAAGTGTCCACTATAAATCTGTAGAATTTGATTCCTTACAAGTTTCGATAAATATCTAAAACAACAAAATTTTATTTAGACAATTTTGTTCAGAGTTGCATATAAATAAATTTGATCCTTAACAAAAAGTACAATGAATAAAAAATAAATATTTGACAAAATTTTAACATTTAAGTTGTAAGATCATTCATCTCTGTCCCTAAAATCAGTAAAGTTATAGAGCTGGACTTTCATTCACAAGTGAAAAACTATTTATTATTTTATTAAAAAATTTTTTAGGACAATCAATATTTGAAAAAAACACTCACTTTAACCCACCGACTTCCTCCATTGCACACGACATCCACAACAATCTTCTTTCCAAGTTCAGTTAAAGGAAAAGACTCTAAAACAGATGTGACCTAAAAAAAAAGTTTTAAAACCTAAAACACATAAAACTAAAAAAATAATTTTGCAAACTAAGTGTTTCAAACAAAAAGATAAAACAAATATAATGTACTAACCTCCGTTAATGATTTTGCTAGATTAACAACTGCAGATAAATGATTAATATTGGAACTATTAACATGTTCTTTCTTGAAATTAGCCTCATGTTTTGTTACCTAAGACATCAAAGTTACAAATTAGCCTCATGTTTTGTTACTTAAGACATAAAATTTACAAATTAGCCTCATGTTTTGTTACCTAAGACATAAAATTTACAAATTAACTTCATGTTTTGTTACCTAAGACATAAAAATATAAATCAGGTTTGTTACTAAAAGAACAAAAAAAAATAAATTCATGTTTTGCAACATAAAACAACATACAAATTAGTTGTACACTCAACCACATGTTTATAGTGAAGGTGGCCAAAAATTATTGCTTGAGTATTTGTAGATAAACTAAAAAAATTCACAACTTTAGTTTGATTAAATAATATATAAAAAATAATTATGGAGTGAAAATTTTTTACAAGAGAAACAACTTTCATTTGTATAAGAGAAATATTTTTATAAAAAAAAACTGATTTACTATTTAAAAAAATATTCCTAATTTCCATAAAACCATATTTACTTCAATGAAGTCAAGATTCTATCAACACATGAACATTTTTTTTATAATTCATATCTATACTTGATTTTATTGAGCAAAACATTTTTTTAAAAACAAAAACAAATATAGGAAAGCTTTATTAACTTTGTGAAACAATAACAATCAAAACTGGCTAGTAGAATGGGGACTTCCATCTCCACTAAAGACATAATAAGTCGATGCAAAAAACATTACATAAAAAGTTTGAGATATATTTTCATCTATTGATATGAAGTTAACATTTCAATAAAATGCTAAATGTTCCATATTAATGTGCAAACCATGAAAATAATATATAAAAAGAACAAAATTTTAGGCTTAAGTGACTATAGGTCATCATCAGGGGAACAAATTGCTGAAATTATTGAAATAGTAATTTAAAACAAAAAACATGAATGGATCACAATATTTTAGATTCTTAAGTAAGCATGCTTCAAGCACTCGATAAGCAACATACCAGATTATACAATCACAATCTTTATGATTAAAATATGAAAAAATCTCATTAACAATACCTTATGTAAAAATCGGACTTCGGCTAGAATTCTCCTTTTCAGCTTAAAAACATTATGAATTCCCAAAGATTCCATCACTTTTAATGTTTCCAAATTTTTATTGGCTTCCTCCAATTTTACTTGAGCTGCTTCTACACAAGCCATTTCTAAAATAACAAGTTTCAATAAAAATACATATACTCAACTTGTCTGTCTTGCACACACAAAATTATAGAAAATTTACCTCCAATGAAAAACATGAAACTTCTCAACATTTTTTGTAAGGAGCGAATGTAAATCGCAAATATATAAAAAGTAAAAACTATAGGAAACCACAAACCATAACCTTAACTTTACTCTTACATAGGGTAAGATGTTTCATTTTCTATGACTTGCCACCTATCGACTATCCTTTAGATTAGTAAAGAAGTTGATAAAAAGAACTTGTAATTCAACTTTAAAAATAGTCTATATCAAGTTGATGGTTAAATTTTAATGATATTCATTATAGTCATATAGTGTTATATAGATTTCAAATCATATGTCTAATTACTGTTAAATTTATAACCGTTGTGATGTCACGCCCAGATGACGTCATATTTTAAAATAAATTTGTTCCTCAAATAGGCTAGTGTTTTTTGGCCACCAAAAACCATTTGAAGAGTAAAGTCAGGTTAGGTTTTGCTTGGTGGGTCACGATAATGCTAAGATTTACTTACATGCTGGTTTATGGGTGAAAGTTGAAAAATACGGGCAAATCGTGCTACGCTGTACGATTACTTGGGCTTGGCAGCACGAACACATTAACATTACTTGAATTTTGAATACATACACCAACCAGTATTTAAGCAAAATTTAGCATTATCGTGACCAC